>PVLC010041796.1:0-13228 GCA_004027655.1 Graphiurus murinus | reverse complement strand
ACTAGGGATTGAACCCAGGGGCATTCATCTCCGAGCTACAGCCCCAGCCCTATTTTTAATTCTTTATTTTGAAACAAGGTCTCCCTAAGTTGCAGAGGGCCTCACTAAGTAGCTGAGGCTAGCTGTGAACCTGCCATCCTCCTATCTCAGCCTCCCAAGTACTGGGATTACAAGCCTGGCTCCCCTTCCAGCCTTGAACAGTCCTTGGAGAGACAGAAGCAGTGGCTGCCAGACCTTGAGATGGGGCGGGCGAGGGAGGAGGAAGGAGCACAGCTGCCAACCTCAGCTGCCTCAATGAGCTACGAGCAAGCCCTCTGCAGAGAAGTTGAGATGAGAGGTGCCAGGCTCCACAGATTCCCTGACCCCTGCCCAGACCTGGTGACCCAGCAGTGCTTCAAATACAGCCCACTTTGTACTTGCTCCCTTTTTTTGAGGGTTTTGTTTTTTGTTTTTTTGCAATACTGGGGATTGAACTCAGGGGCATTCTACCTCCGAGCTATACGCCGCCCCCCCCCTCCAGCCCTATTTTTTATTCTTTATTTTGAAACAGGGTCTCACTAAGTTGCAGAGTACCTCACTAGGTAGCTGAGGCTGGCCTGGAACCCGGATCCTCCGGTCTCAGCCTCCCAAATGCTGGGATTACAAGCGTGCACCACCACGCCCAGCTTTTTTGAGGGTTTTTATTCCCAGCTTCTTCATACTCCCTGAAGAAGGGCCTGGGAACATCCAGCCGCTCAACCTTGGGACTCTTGTTGGATCCAGAAATGTCGATTCAGAGAGTCCTTTCTAAGCACCAGCCGCATACACAGCTCCTTCCCAGCATCCTTCAGTCCTGGATCCTAAACATTGGCGCTCCTCTGGGCCCTGGCCTGGCCACTCTGCTCACACACATTCCCCTCCTGGCATCGGCTTCTGTCACTATGCTGAGAACCCCAACTCCTTCTCTCCAGTTCGGGGCTCTACCGTAAGCTTCAGACCTGCAAGTCCACCTGAGTGCTCCAGGAGCAAAACCTCCCCCTCCTCTGTGCAGCTGATAGCTCCCCATCTGCATCACACAGGTCATACATCCAACAGTGACACCGGAGCCTCTTTTCCTTCTGGGTCACCCCTGACACTCATAGCTCTCAACAGCCTTCTAGTATTCAAAAACTAATGTCTGACTCAGCAAAGAGTCCCCACATGTCGCTGATGAGAGCAGAGTTCTGACACACACAGTGCTGACGCTGAAAGGTTTCACTTTAATGACTTTAATTTGCACCAAGATGAGAAGCAGTTTAATGGTAAAATACATCTCAGATTTAAAGACAAAAAAAATGTATGGGTAAAAGAGATAGTGGGTTGGATGTAACTCCATTTGTCAAATCATAGTTTAAAAACAAATACAAGAAGAAGGGGGAAAAAAGGCAGGCATGGTGGCATGCACCTATAGTCCCAGCCTACGTGGGAGACTGAGGCAGCAGGATCACTTCAGTCCAGAAATTCGAGACCAGCCTGGACAACATAGTGAGACTCCATCTCAAAATAATAAGAATCAAAATAAAAATAAGAATACAGGCAGGTTGTAGGCCAGGTGTGGTGGCACATGCTTGTAATCCCAGTATTTGGGAGGCTGAGACCAGAGGATCAGGGTTTGTGGCCAGCCTCAACTACCTAGTGAGGCACTCTGCAACATAGTGAGACCCTGTTTTAATATAAAGAATAAAAAATAGCCGGGCGTGGTGGCGCACGCTTGTAATCCCAGCATTCGGGAGGCTGAGATTGGAGGATCCGGGTTCGCGGCCAGCCTCAGCTACCTAATGAGGCACTCCGCAACTTTGTGAGACTCGGTTTCAAAATAAAAGAATAAAAAAATAGGGCTAGGGGTATAGCTCGGAGGTAGAATGCCCCTGAGTTCAATCCCCAGTACCGCAAAAAAAAAAAAAAAAAAAGAATAAAAAATAGGGCTCGGGTATAGCTCAGAGGTAAAATGCCCCTGAGTTCAATCCCCAGTACCGCAAACAAACAAACAAAAAATTATATATATATATATATATATATATATATATATATATAGAGAGAGAGAGAGAGAGAGAGAGAGAGAGAGAGAGAATGCAAAAATCAGCAGTATTCTATGAGCTGGATGTGGTGGTGCACACCTGTAATCTCAGTACTTGGGAGGCTGAGAGAGGAGGATCACAGATTTGAAACCAGCTGCAGCAACTTAGTGAGACTCTCAGCAACCTAGTAAGACTTTATTTCAAAACAAAAATAAAAAGCGCTGGGGTGTAGCTTGTAAGTAGAATGCTCCTAGGTTCAATCCCCAGTAATCCCCCTCCAACATGTATCCTATGAGAATCAATTGGTTATATGCAGTTCATGAGTATTGCATATATTTTAATGTTATTATAAATGATGTGCTACATACACATCCTTTATATCAGCAACATTAAAATAATTCATGCACTCCTTGTTCTAGAGATCCGGTTGTTAAACATTTGTCAGCATCCAGCCTAGCTGACTGTGCACCCATAGTCAGTAATTTTTTGTGAAATTTAAAACAAGATGACATTTCTGTGTTCTTTTCCCTTAAAAGGGTCTGCAAATAGTGTGTATATATTCGGCCACATAAATCTGGACCAGTCTGCAGAGAAAGCTCTTTGTCAACCATGACCACTAGGCAGAAGCGGTGACGGTGACAGCGGAGAAGATGAATGCGGTGAAGGCACTGGAGAGCGAAATGGCCAGGAGCCCAGGTGTGACTGGACGAGAAGGAAGACATCCCAGCCTGGGGGCTGTTTAGGGGACTGGTGGATTTGTTTGGAGAGAAGGTAAGAAGGGATTTTGCTGGGAGAAGGGCAGGCGAGGGGCGCAGACTCCAGGCCCCTCCCCAAACCCGACCCACCTTCTCGTAGTACCGGATCTCGTACTCCGTGCCGTTGGCCCCAGGGGCTCCCGCGGGAATGGGCTCCCGCCACGACAGGGACACGCTCTGCGGCTCCACTCGGTCCCTGCGGATCTCATCCTCCTCCCAGAGTGCTGAAAGTAAGGAAACTGGAATTCTCCACCCAGAGGCACTGCGGGGCAGGGCCTGAGTGGGTAGTGCAAGGGTGGGGCTGGAGGGCGGGGCATGTGAGGCGATGGGCGGGGCTAGGGGAGCTGGGCGGGGCTGTACTTGGAGCTAGGAATGGTCGGGGGCGGGGCCTGAGGGGCCGACTTTGCAGGATCAGAGACTAGGGACACCCCTCTCTCCCTACAGATCTTCAATACATTTTTTGGCTGGGGCTTGTCGGGTGGGGAGGTGGAGGAAGCACCAACCCTCTCTAGCCGCTTCCCTGTGGTGGTGGGTTCTAATCCCCCAGGCTCTTTCTACACTTCCTATGACTGGGAGAGAAGACAGCATTTAGAAAGCCCGGCATGGTGGCACACGCTTGTTGGGAAGCTGAGACTTGAGGATCTGGATTTGCAGCCAGCCTCAGATACTTAGTGAGGCCCTCCGCAACTTAGTGAGACCCTGTTTCAAAATAAAGAATAAAAAATAGGGCTAGATGTGTAGCTTAGAGGTAGAATGCCCCTGGGTTCAATCACCAGTGCGGGGGTGGGGGGGGAGCATTTAGAGGCAAGGAGACCAGACCCGTCCAATGGTCTGGCCAATAGAACAATTCACTCAACAAACAAGAAATGGAAGGAAATTACGTCATCATGGCCTATAAATCCGGCCTGATGGAGCATGCCTGTACTCCCAGTATTTGGGAGACTGAGATAGGAGGATCGCAGATTGGAGGATAGCCTCAGCAAGTAGTCAGTCTCTCATCAACCCAGCGAGATCTTGTTTCAAAATAAAAATAAACCTGGCGTGGTATTGCACGCCTGTAATCCCAGTACTTGTTTTTTTTTTGTTTGTTTGTTTGTTTGTTTTGCAGTACTGGGGATTGAACTCAGGGGCATTCTACCTCTGAGTTATACCCCAGCCCTATTTTTTATTCTTTATTTTGAAACAGGTCTAAGGTGCGGCCCTGGGTCCCACCTCCAGCACTGCAAGAGGAAAAGAAAATAAAAGAAGAAACTCCCATTTACAATAACCTCAAAAAAGAATAATATACACAGAAATAAACTGGGCATGGTGGCGCACAGTTGTAATCCCAGCATTTGGGAGGCTGAGACCGGAGGATCCGGGTTCTCTGCCAGCCTCAGCTGCTTAGTGAGGCCCTCCGCAACTTAGTGAGACCCTGTTTCAAAAATAAAGAGTAAAAAATAGGGCTGGGGATGTAGCTCGGAGGTAGAATGCCCCTAGGTTCCATCCCCAGTACCGAAAGAAAAAAAAAAACAAAAAAAGAATAAAATACAGAAATAAACTTAACCAAAGAGATGAGCAACTTGTACACCACAAACTCTAAAACACTGATAAAATAAATGGGAAAAAAACCCCACATAAATAAGTAGAAAGATATCCTGTGTTCAGGGAATGGGACACTTCATATATTTAGATGTCCATATCACCAAAAGTGATTCACAGACTCTATGCAATTCCTATCAAGATCCCAGTGGATCAAACCCAGGGCTTCGAACATGCTAGGCAGGAACTCTACCACTGACCCACATCTCCAGCCCGGCCCCAGTGGCATGTTTTTACAGAAACAGAAAAATATCCTAAGATTCATATGGAATTTCAAAGGACCATGAATGCTAACATAATCTTGGGGAACAAAAAAAACAAAACAAAAAAAAAACAAAGTTAGAGGCTTCATAATTCCTTACTTCAAAATAGTAAAGCTATAGTAATTAAAACAGTATGGTAGCTGGGCGTGGTGGTCCACGCTTATAATCCCAGTACTTGGGAGGATCTGGGTTCGCCACCAGTCTCAGCTACTTAGTGAGGCCCTCTGCAACTTAGTGAGACCCTGTTTCAAAATAAAGACTAAAAAATAGGACTGGGAGCCGGGCGTGGTGGCGCATGCTTGTAATCCCAGCATTCGGGAGGCTGAGACCGGAGGATCCGGGTTCGTGGCCAGCCTCAGCTACCTAGTGAGACACTCCGCAACTTAGTGAGACTCGGTTTCAAAATAAAGAATAAAAAATAGGGCTGGGGGTATAGCTCGGAGGTAGAATGCCCCTGAGTTCAACTCCCAGTACTGCAAAAAAAAAAAATAGGACTGGGGATGTAGCTTGGAGGTAGAATGCCCCTGGGTTCAATCCCCAGTACTGCAAAACAACAACAACAAAAACAGTATGGTACAAGCATATAAACCAATGGAACAGACTAGGAGCCCAGGAAAAAAAAAAAAAAAAACCCTCATGTGCTTGGTAAAACAATCTTCCATGAGGTAAGAAAGTCAAACTATAAGGAAAAAAACAGTCTCTTCACCAAATGGTGCTGGGAAAACTGGATATCCACATGTGAAAAGAATGAAGTTGTACCCTCACCTGATGACATATACACATATTCAAAATGCATTAAAGACCCAAATGTAAGACCTCCAACTATTAAATTCCTAGAAGAAAACGGGGAAAGCTTCATGACATTGGATATAACAATGACTTTTTGGATACAACATCAAAGGCAAAAGTGGACAAAGAGACTATCATATTTCAAACTCTGCACAGCAAAGTTAAACATAAACAGGATGAAAAGGCAACCTGCAGAATGAGAAAAAATATTTGCAAACCATATATCTAAAGGGTTAGTATCCAGAATGTATAAAGAACTCCTACAACTCAACAACAACAACAAAACAAGTAACTCAGTTTAGAAATGGGCAAAGGCTGTTCGTCATGGCGCATTGTGTACATCCAAGTTATCCAGGATAGCATATAAGGACCAGCAATTAAACAGTGCCCAAGAAGCTGGGAGTACGTCCAAAGGAGAGTATCGAGTCTGTTTTAGTTACTCCATGGATTCCTTTGGGCAACCCAGAACAGAAGACAACCAGTCGGTAGTCAGCAGAATGCAAAAGAAGTACTGGAAAACTAAACAGGTCTTTATTAAAGCAACAGGAAAAAAAGAGGATGAGCATGTGGTGGCTTCTGATGCTGAACTGGATGCTAAACTGGAGGGTTTTCACTCCATTCAAGAGACCTGCACTGAACTTCTGAAGATTGTTGAGAAATATCAGCTGAGACTCAATGGTATATCAGAGGAAGAAAATGAGCTGGACCTCTTTCTGAAGTGTCAAGCAGAACGGGATGCAACTCAAGCTGGCAAAATGATGGATGCCACCGGCAAGGCGCTCTGCTCTTCGGCCAAGCAAAGATTGGCCTTGTGTACTCCTCTCACTCGTCTTAAGCAAGAAGTAACAACATTCATTCAGAGGGCAGTATCTGATACCTTGATGACAATAACCAGATAGAAATGGGCAAAGAAAGCTGGGCATGGTGGCACATGTTTGTAATAACAGTACTTGGGAGGCTGAGACTGGAGGATCCAAGTTCTCGGCCAGCCTCAGCTACTTAGTGAGGCCCTCTGCAACTTAGTGAGACCTTATTTCAAAATAAAGAATAAAAAATAGGGCTGGGGGTGTAGCTCGGAGGTAGAATGTCCCTGGGTTCCCTCCCCAGTACTGCAAAAAAAAAAATTATATATATATATATATATATATATATATATATATATATATATATATATCATCTCATAACCTTTAGAATGACCACTATCAACCACTATCAAGAAAACAAAAGCCAGGTGTGGTGGCATACACTCATAATCCCAGTGCTTGGGAGGCTGAGACAGAGGATCACAGGTTCAAGGTCAGCCTCAGCAAGCCAGGAGTGGTGGCGCACACTTGTAATCTCAGTACTTGGGAAGCTGAGACAGGAGGATCATCACAGGTTCGAGGACAGCCTCCTCAGCAAGTAGCGAGACTTATCAACCTCGAAAAACCCTGTTTCGAAATAAAAATAAAATAGGTCTGGGGACATAGCTCAGAGGTAGAATGCCCCTGTGTTCAATCCTTAGTACTGAAAAAAAGAAAGAAAGAAAAAGAAAAAAATGTCAGCCTCAGCCACTTAGTAGACTCTGTTTAAAAATAAAAAATAAAGCCAGGTGTGGTGGCGCACGCTTGCAATCCCAGTACTTGGGAGGCTGAGACTGCAGGATCCGGGTTCGCAGCCAGCCTCAGCTACTTAGTGAGGCACTCCGCAACTTAGTGAGACCCTGTTTCGAAATAAAGAATAAAAAATAGAACTGGGAGCCGGGCGTGGTGGCGCACGCTTGTAATCCCAGCATTCGGGAGGCTGAGACCTGAGGATCCGGGTTCGCGGCCAGCCTCAGCTACCTAGTGAGGCATTCCGCAACTTAGTGAGACCTGGTTTCGAAATAAAGAGTAAAAAATAGGGCTGGGGGTGTAGCTCGAAGGTAGAACGCCTCTGAGTTCAATCCCCAGAACCGCAAAAAAAAAAAAAAAAAAAAAAAAATAGAACTGGGGGTGTAGCTCAGAGGTAAAATGCCCTTGAGTTCAATCCCCAGTACCGCTAAATAAATAAATAAATAAATAAATAAATAAATAAATAAATAAATAAATAAATAAATAAATAAAAAATAGGGCTGTGGGTGTAGCGCAGTGGTAGAACTCGCCGGGTTCAATCTCCAGTACCACACACACACACACACACACACACACACACACACACACACACAATAAGTGTTGGCAAGGATGGGAAGAAACTGAGATGCTTGTGTTCTGTTAATGGGATTATAAAAGGTGCAGCCACTGTGGAAAACAGTATGGAGGTCCTAAAAAAAATTAAAAATAAAATCATCATGTGATCCAGCAACCCACTTCTGGACTACATCCAAAAGAACCAAAAACAGGCCCTGGAGAGATCTTTTCACACCCGTGTTTGTTGCACCATTGTTCCCAACAGCCAAGAGATACACACAACCCAAATGTCCATCAGCGGATGAACGGATAAAGAAAATGTCTTGTATGCATACAAAGTACATATGTAAAAAAAGAAAAATCCTGCCATATGCTCTATAACAGGAATGAACTTTGAGGACATTATGCTAAAATAAGCCAGTCACAAAAAGACAAACACTACATGATTCCACTTTTTAAATATGAGGTATTAAAGTGGTGAAACTCTTTGAAACAAAAAGTAGAACGGTGGTTGCCAGGGGAGGAGAGGAAGAGAGGGGGAAGGGGAGCTATTCAATAGGCATGGCACCTCAGTCTGCAAGAAGGAAAGTTCTAGAGGTCAGCTGTGCAGTTGCATGTCCTTAACACGCTGGACTGTACACTTAAAATTGGCTAAGATGGAAGAATGTATGCTCTGTGGGTTGGTTTGTTTTTGCAGTACTAGGGATTGAACCCAGGGGCATTCTACCTCTGAGCTACACCCCCAGACCTATTTTATTTTTTATTTTGAAAAAGGGTATCACTAGCTGAGCATGGTGCTGCACGCTTGTAATCCCAGCATTTGGGAGGCTGAGACTGGAGGATCCAGGTTCACAGCCAGCCTCAGCTGCTTAGTGAGGCCCTCCGCAACTTAGTGAGACCCTGTTTCAAAATAGTAAAAAATAGGAATGGGGCTGTATGTAGCTCGGAGGTAGAATGCCCCCAGGTTCCATCCCCAGTACCACAAAAGAAAGAAAAAGGGTATCACTAAGTTGCTGAGGCTGACGGCAAACCTGAGATCCTCCTAGCTGAGAACCTCAGCCTCTCAAGGACTGGAATACTGGAATTAACAAGCATGAGCCACCACGCCCAGCTGCTATGGTTTTTTGTTTTTTTTCAGTACTGGAGATTGAACCCAGAGGCCTTCTACCTTTGAGCCAAACCCCCAGTACTATTTTTTTAATTCTTTATTTTGAAATGGTCTTACTAAGTTGCAGAGAGCCTCACTAAGTAGCTGAAGCTGGTCTCGGACCCGGATCCTCCTGTCTCAGCCTCCCAAGTACTGGGATTACAAGCGTGCGCCACCATGCCCAGCTTGCTATGTGTTTTTTACCATGACAAAAAAAAAGAAAGAAAATGATGCCTAGGTCTCAGCCCCAAATAATTAAGTCATGAACTCTGCAGGGTGAGATGCAGGCATTAGTGTATATATTTATGTATACATACACTATATATATACTGAGGATTGCACCCAAGGGCATTCTACCTTCGAGCTACCGATATCCCCAGCCTTTTTTTTTTTTTTTCTTTTCAGTACTGTTCAGTATTGAACTCAGGGGAGCATTCTACCTCTGAGCTATACCCCCAGCAATATTTTTTAATTTTTTATTTGGAAACAGGGTCTCACTAAGTTGCTGAGGCTGGTTTCAAACTTGCTTGCGACACACACACACACACACACACACACACACACACGCACACACGCACACACGCAGAGGTGCTGATGCCTGGGGTCACTGGGAAGAAAGGCCATGGCTTCCCTTGGGTGTGACCAGAGGGGCACTTCCTCGGCAGAGGTTAGAAAGGTCTGGATGAGTGGGGCAGGCTCAGAAAAGGTGTATGGGAGGGAGGCAGAGCTTCATGAGCCAAGGAAGGTGACCGAGCAGGAAATTGACATGGAGCTGGGCGGTGGTGCACGCTTGTAATCAATCCCAGTACTTGGGAGGCTGAGACAGGAGGATTGCAGGTTCAAGGACAGTCTCAGCAAGTAGTGAGATTCTCATCAACCCAGTGAGATCCTTTTTTTTTTCCCCAAAAATAAAAATAAAGGAAAAAGAAAGAGTTGAAGACCCACACTGTCACCGTGATCTAGTCTTGAAGGCCGATGTCAGGGTGGGGACTGGGAATGGAGTGGCACATTTTTGCTCGTGATAGAGCCAGAGGAACTAGATCCAACAGTTCAATTGTAGTGAACCCCAGGCTATGCTGCCCACAGAGCGGCACTGCCTCCCATTCTAAAAATAACCTGAAAAATCCTTTATTCCTCCTCGCAGCCTCTGACCCTTGGGGAAGAAAGCAAGGTCTTTGTGAACTGGACAATGCCCAGCTATCACCCTACTGCACAGCTGCTTTTGAGGAAGAGTGCTCTTTCCTGTCCCCTGGGAGCGCCTCTCATCCTGAACTCGCTTCGAGATGGCAGCTCCCCCAAAGGACCTGGGCACAAAGGCTCACAGAGTGAAGACACCTCCCAGGAGGTGGCACAGCCCTTTGTAGAGACAGAGGGGCAGAGGCTGGGAGTGTCATTTCCTAGCTGCATTTGTGCAGCGCATCAGATGGCCAGGAGACCGAGGTAGGAAATGGTTCTGCCTTAGCCCCTCAGAGATACCTTAGAAGAAAGCCTGATGAACTGGGCGTGGTGGCGCATGCATGTAATCCCTGCACTTCGGAGGCTAAAACAGGAGGATAACAGGTTCGAGGACAGCCTCAGCAATTTAGTAAGGCTCAGCAATCTAGTGAGGCCCTGTTTCCAAATAAGAAATAAAATCAGTCTGGGGGGTAGCTTTGAAGTAGAGTGCCTCTGGGTTCAATTCCCAGTACTACTACCTACATACATACATACCTACATACAAAAAAGAAAAAAGAAAAAGGACTGGAGGTATAGCTCAGAGGTAGAATATCCCTGGCCAATACTCAATACCCCCCCATACACACACACACACATTCACACACCACATACACAAATAAAGTTATAGTAGGTCCTCCTGGGCATGGTGGCTCATGCCAGTAATCTGAGTGACTCAGGAAGCTGAGGCAGAAAGGTCCCAATTCAAGACCATCCTGGGCAACTTAAGAAAATCTTGCTTCAAAATAAAAAATATAAGCTGGGCATGGTGGTGCACACTTGTAATCCCAGCATTTGGGAGGCTGAAACCAGAGGATCCAGGTTCTCGGCCAGCCTCAGCTAACCAGTGAGGCTCTCTGCAACTTAGTGAGACCCTGTTTCAAAATAAAGAATAAAAAATAGGGCTGGGGGTTTAGCTCAGAGGTAGAATGCCCCTGAGTTCAATCCCCAGTACTCCAAAAATAAATAAATAAATAAATAAATAAATAAATAAATAAAAATAAAAAATATAAAGGACTGGGGATGTGGCTCAGTGGTAGAACATCCCTGGGTTCAACTCCAGCACACGCATATACAAAAAAATTATAAGAGACCACTGTTTTGGACTAGGTTTCTATACTAGGCCCCAACAGACTAGACTAAACATGTAAATGGAATCACCCTTGCTAAAGTTACACAGCACCAAACCAAAACTAAATTATTATCTGACCTTCCAAGAAATCAGAAAGAGATGACAGCCCCAGTTCCCAAACAGGCCATTTGTAATTGGCATCACAATGAAGCTCCAGTTTAATCCTTATATCTTTGAATCCTCACAAACAAAAAAATAATCTGGCGTGTTGGCTCACGCTTGTGATCCCAGTACTTGGGAAGCTGAGACCAGAAAATCTCGGTTCACGGCCAGCCTCAGCTACTTAGTGAGGCCCTTTGCAACTTAGTGAGACCCTGTTTCAAAATAAAGAATAAAAAATAGGACTGGAGCCAGGCGTGGTGGCGCACGCTTGTAATCCCAGCATTTGGGAGGCTGAGACCGGAGGATCCGGGTTCGCGGCCAGCCTTAGCTACCTAGTGAGGCCCTCTGCAACTTAGTGAGACCCGGTTTCAAAATAAAGAATAAAAAATAAGGCTGGGGGTATAGCTCAGAGGTTGAACACCCCTGAGTTCAATCCCCAGTACAGCAAAAAAAAAAAAAAAAAAAAAAAATAGAACTGGAGGTGTAGCTGGGGGTAGAATGCCCCTGGGTTCAATCCCCAATACTGCAAAAATAGGAAGGAAGAAAGGAAGGGAGGGAGAGAGGGAGGGAGGGAGGGAGGGAAAGGACTGGGGGTGTAGCTTGAAGGTAGAATGCCCCTGGGTTCAATCCCCAGTACTGGAAAAAAAAAATCTGAAGTAACCTGATGTGACCCAATTATTCATCTATTGTTCCATCTCCTGTCCCTGCCTTTCAAGGAAAGTTACTTTGAAATACCAATCCAATTTTTGTTCTTTGTTCTGCTTTTTTCAGTCATTTTCTGTCTATAAAATCAACTTTTCAGCCCAGGAGAACACTTATTCTATTTTTATGGAAAGAAGTGTTGCTTGATTCTAGAATGGAAAATAAAGCCAATGAAGATTTGTGTGTGTGTGTGTGTGTGTGTGTGTGTGTGTGTGTGTGTGTAGTACTAGTACTAGGGATTGAGCCAGGGGGCAGTCTACCTTGGAGCCACACCCCAGCCCATATATATATATCTTGAAAAAGGGTCTCACTGAGTTGTGGAGGGCCTCACTAAGTAGCTGAGGCTGTCAGTGAACCTGGATCCTCCAGTCTCAGCCTCCCAAGTACTGGGATTACATGCGTGCGCCACCACGCCTGGCTTATTTTATATATTTTTTTTTCTTTTTCTTTTTGTGGTATTGGGGCTTGAACCCAAAGGCATTTTACCCCCAGCCCTTGAAACAGGGTCTCATGAAATTGTGGAGGACCTTACTAAGTTGTTAAGGCTGGTCTCGAACCTGAAATCCTCCTGTTTCAGCTTCCCAAGTACTAGGATTACGGGTGTCTGCCACTGAACCCAGTTTTTATTTTTTATTTTGAAACAAGATCTTGCTAAATTACTGCACAGGGGCCTCTAATCTGTGATATTCTAGTCTCAGCCTCACAAGTATTGGAATGGCAGGCATGCGCCACCACTCCCAGCAAGATCTTTATATTGTTGAAATTTTGTCTTTGACAACTTAACACAAATAAAAACAAAAAATAAACACTGAACTCACCTAGAAAAAGACTTCAGGAAAGCAGGGTAGTATTAATCACAAAACAAGTGACAATAATAAAGAGCAGTGGAATTGATAAATTCGAGTGCTGATTTTTTGTCATAACTAATAAAATAAATTTGTGGCAAGCATAATTGTGAAAAAAGAGAGAAATCACAAGCATATGACATGAAGAAAGAGAAAATGTGATATTGAGGAAACTCCAGACGCTAAGTTTTTGTTGTTGTGGTTGGTGTGTGTGTGTTTGTGTGTTTGTGTGTTACTGGCAATTGAACCCAGGAGCATTCTACCTCTGAGCTACATGCCCAGCCCTATTTTATTTAATTTTATTTATTTATTTTTAGTACTGCGGATTGAACCCAGGGGCATTCTACTTCCGAGCTACATGCCCAGCCCTATTTAATTTAATCTAATTTTACTTTATTATTTTATTTTATTTATTTTTGGTACTGTGGATTGAATCCAGGGGCATTCTACCTCTGAGCCGCACCCCCAGCCCTATTTTTATTCTTTTTTTTTTTTTTTTTTTTTTTTTTTTTTTTTT
>PVLC010041795.1:0-13213 GCA_004027655.1 Graphiurus murinus | reverse complement strand
AATGTTTAAATATGGTTACACATATCTGTCTCCTCAAACATTTGTCATTTCTCTCTCTCTCTTTTTGTACTAGGGATTGAACTCAGGGAAATTCTAACTCTGAGGTAGACCCCAGTCCTACTTTACTTATTTTGAAGCAGGGTCTCACTAAATTGCATATGGCCTCACTAAGTTGTTGAAGCTGGCTTGTACCTGCTATCTTCCTGTCTCAGTCTCTCAAGTACCAATATTACAAGTATGCACCACCATGCTGGCTCATTTATTATTTCTTTATTGTGAAACATTCAAACTCCTAGTTTTTTGAAGTATGCATATCATTTATAGTCACCCTACTGTGCAATAGCACACCAGAACTTACATTTATCTAGCCATAAATTAGTACCCACTGATCAACATTTCCTCCTCCCTCCCAGCCCCTACTCTTCCCAACTTTTGGTGGCCTCCATTTTACTTTCAGCTTCTGTGAAATCAACATTTTTAAATTTTCACATATGAGTGATGTCATGTGGTACTTATCTTTCTGTCCCAGGCTATTTCAATTAACATAATGATCTCCAGTTTCATCCATGTTGTTGCAAATGGCAGGATTTAATTCTTTTTTATGGCTGAGTAGTAGTCCATGGGGTACATACCACATTTTCTTTGTCCATTCATCAGTTAATGGACACTTAAGTTGTTTCCATTTCTTGGCTACTGTGAATAGTGCTACAATGGAAATGGGAGTGCAGAGATGTCTCTTCTACATACTGATTTCATTTGATTTGGATATATATCTCAAAGTGGGATCGCTAGGTCATATGGTAGGTAGCTCTGTTTATTTTATTGAGAAGCCTCCATACTGTTTTCTGTAATGGCTGCACTAAATTATGTTCCCACCAATAGTGTGCGAAGGTTCCCTTCTCCTCACATCCTGGCCAGAATTTGCTATGTTTTGTCATAACAACATGAGAGGCAACATCTCATGGTGGTTCTGATCCTTTTCTCTGAGGATTAATGATGTTGAGCATCCTTTTGCATACCAGTTGGCCATTCATATGTCTAACATAATTCTTTACAGGAAGCTTGGCTGTGAATTATTTCAAAGTCCGTACGTTACATCTATAGATTGTCTATAAAATACATTAAGATAAGTCATCTAGAGCCAAAGTAGTAAGTCTGTCAAAGAGATGAACATGACTTGAGAAATGCCACTCAAGTTGTCGTGTGTGAGAGGTCATATTAACCCCTGTCAATGTCTGGGATCTGCTGTAGCTCCAATCAAGTCTCTACCCAATTCTCACTCCCATCTTCAATGTACTGAATCTGCAAATTGTGCTGATTTCAGCACCCAAATATTCATCTATTATAGAGAAGTAAAGAGAAAATTGGCTGAAATCTTCATCTGGTTTTCATTTTGATCTGTATTGATTGCTATAATTTTCCTTTTCGAGGCTTTGCCAAGAATGTGCTTTATCACAATGGGAACCGGCTCTTTTAGTGGCTTCAGCGGCTCCCATTCATAGGCTCTGACCTCTGAGAGCAGGCATCCATCGATCACACGTGACAGCTTTCACCAGGTTCTAGAAGTCTGAACGGCTGGAAATTTTTTATCTCCTCAAGCACGATTCTTAAAGACCAGGTCTCTGGCTTTTTCGGGGACCAATAAGTCTGTCTAGATATACTTTTCCAGGAAACAAGGGTAATTTACGACTTGAAGAAGGAAAGGTGACAGCATTCTCCTCTGGCATTTTATGTGTGAGAAGTGCCTCCAATTAATCCTCCTGAGATGGAGGATTTTGGTGCTCTTGGGATCAGTGTTTGAAGCTCCAGCTCTGTGGTCACAGTGATTCTGTGACTGTCAACTCTGCATGTCACTGTCCTATGTTATCATGGTTGAGAGTTGCTTTCCCTTCTTCTCTCTGCCTCCTCTAGATTAAGTCTGCTTCTCCTGATGGCTGCACACCATTTGCTTTCCTAATGTTTTATTCTGGTGCATTTGGTCTGGTCTCAGAAGGGCCTGGTGTCAGCCTGGGAAGCCTATCTGACTGGCGCGGGCCACACGGGCAAAAGGCAGTGGGACCTGTGGTGCTGATTTGCAGACAGCATCAAATCACATAGCTTCCATAAAGAAACTCAAAGCGTGATTCTGCGGCTTAACTCTGAACTCCCCGTGCGCATTTTTATAAGTCTCAGTAGCTAAAAATAGCCCCCTTTGTCCTTAGAGTCTGGCGAAGAACCTTTTATGGTCCTCCTGTATTGCAAAGTATAATGGGAAGGAGACAGTTTAAAAATATCTATGTATCCTAGCTTGATGTCTCAAATTAAGTGAGATCGTATTTTTGAAATTTTAATCCATTTTTCCTTCCAATAACTACCCCCTGCCCCCCTCCACATATTCCAATAGCTGGTTCTATTTGCCTTGAGGCTTTGTTGTGTCAATAGTGTTCCTTGTTTCAGGGGAGCTGATTACATTTCAGAATGGATTTCTGAATTGAAAGCAGGTACAAAAGTCTAAAAGTAAAGCCATACGTCCTCCGAGACATTTATTGTTGCTATTGTCTTCTTTGCTCTGAGTTCTAAGGAGCTTGGTTGGGAAGATCAAGTGTCCCAGGGTGGGGGGACTTGACAAATGAGTCTCTCAAATGAACCACAGAGCGGGGAGGATGTAGATGCGGCTGAGGATGTCACACAAGAGGGAGGATTGGGCAGGGTCCAGGTGAAGGGGCATGTTCCTGTTTCCTGCCTCATGTATGTCTAGCCTCCTCACTGGGCAATAGAAATCTCCAGAATGGTATTTTAAGAATGCAGATGAAGGGAATCCTGTGCCTCTCTGGATAATAGCTCATGATCCCTGTGAACCTCTTAGAGAAGTTTCAGATCCAGCTGAGCGCCAGAGCAATAGGTGGCTCCTTTAGGAATGGCCAAGTGGGGTCAGCTGGGTTGACAAGAAGCCTATAACTAGGGCAAAGAGACTGGCATTTGCTGGTGGTGCCTACAGTCCCTGTTATCATGGCTGAGGAAACCAGGGCATGCCTCTTTCTTGTGCTCTAAAAGAACTTAACTGACAGGTACGAGCCAAAGGGTGAAGAAAGAGGAAGATGAAGGTGTTCACTAGTCCCTCATTTCGTTCTTAGGGCTTTACGTGGACCCCATCTGATTTCAAATAGGACGTGTTTGGACAACTGAAGATCCTTGATCACTATCAACTTCAGACATGGTGTTAATCTCTGACCTGGTTCTTACTGTGGCATTAGCACAGGGCTCTGGGCCTTTTACTCCAGTAATGAGATAGAAACAGTGATATAACCTGGCAGAGTGTGTGACAAGGATCTTTGAAGCCACAGATCATTGGTCTGCTGGCAAAAGGTAACAGGACTCATGCCAGGACACCTTCAGAACTGGGCAAGATTTGCAACCAGACTGCCAGATGCCGATGGATGGGGCTCTTTCCTTTTCTCAGGAAACCCAGACCAGGTAGCAGAGTGATAACCAGCAGGGGCCAGTGGGGTGAGTGAGGAGGGGCTGTGCTCATTTTCACCCCAGGGGTCCTGTGACCTGAGATGGAGCCTTCAAACTGAAGACCAATTTTAGGTACCAAATTATAAGTGTGCAATTTTCTAGTTAAAATTATCCCTTGCTGACAGTCTCTGATGGATCCTCTCTCAATTGTTCAATGAAATATTGTTCTGAGAACTCAGAACAAAACTGAAAACTGTGACTGATGCCAACCTGCAGGGAGAGTCCGTGAGGGTCTCCATGACCAACGACATATGGGGTGGGCTAAATCTCACCTTTTCTCTCTCCCTCTCTCCCTGTTTCTTCCCCTCCCTGTCTCTATCATTTTATGTGTGTATCTCCCTGGCTTTTCTCACCGTCTGTCACACACAACACACACACACACACACACTACACACACACACACACACACACACACACACAATTTCATATTATAGAATACTGAAGTTTCTTCTCAGAAGACAGAGACCCCAGGAGAAAATCTAAAGAGAAACTGCCTTTCTCCCTTACTGTCTGGCCCCTGATTTAGAGAGCCAGGATTTAGATTACTCAGAAAATAGGGCTATTGTCTCTCCATCAGATGAGTTCTCCTCTTTGAACTTGAACTTGCGTGTGGACTGTCTCCTCCTTCATTGTTGTTGTTATTGTTCTGCTTCCTTTTTTTTTTGGCACTAAGGATTGAACCCAGAGGCACTCTACCTGTGAGCTACACCCTAGTTCCATTTTTTATTTTTATTTTGAAACAATGTCTTGTTATGTTGGTGAGAGTCTCACTTGCTGAGGCTGACCTTGAATCTGTGATCCTTCCGTCTCAGTGTGATCCTCCTGTCTCAGTCTCCTAAGTACTAGGATTACAAGCACGCACTACCACATCCTGCTTCCTTCCTTCTTCTAAATATATCTAGAGACACATTCCTGGACAACAACTAGGCAGGGACTTAAGCGATGACACTTTGTATCTGAGAGGTACTGGCATCCATCAAAATAAAGCACCAAGAACCAAGTAGCAAGGGTAGGAGGAGGTGCGAGGCCCCTGGGGCTAAGGAGTTCTAATAAAAAGCCTGCTAACTAGGGGTTGAACTCCGTTCTGGGCACAACAACCTGCTCTCACACTGTATCGCTAAAGAGGGGGCTGAGAGCAAATCCCAGATCTATTTGTTGGTGAACACTGAGTGTGTATAGATCTGCCACCTAACAGTGAGTAGGGCAAGAATAAATGATCACATCACATGGGGTCTTGGAAAAAATACTTCCACATTAGACTGGTATGGTACTGTTATGCTTATCTTTTGTTCTCGCTACAGTAGGAATTTTACATTTGTGTGACTATTCAGTAAAGTCCATGTCTCTCATTACCATTGTAGAATATGCAAACTTTATGAGAGCAGAGAACACATTTTTTTGCGTCAAACATGGTACATACTAAACATCCCTATAATCAGATTTGGCACAAAGTGAACATTTAATAGATAGTTGTGAAATCAATACAGGAAGAAACTTCAAAGAAGATTAACAGGTGAAGAGGATAAAAAGGCACAGAAATTGTCTATATTTTCTAACTCCTATTGGCATCTCACATCACTGATTTTATAGAATACGGGGTAGACATCAAAGTTTTTGTTTTGTTTTGTTGCTGTACTGGGGAATGAACTCAGAGGCATTCTACCTCTGAGCTACACTCCAGCCCTATTTTATTTTTTATTTTGAAACAGGTCTCACTAAGTTGTGAAGGGTCTCACTAAGTTGCTTAGGCTACTCTCAAACCTATGATCCTTCTGTCTCAGCTTCCCAAGTACTGGGACTACAGGCATGTGCCACCACGCCTGGCTAACATCAAACCATTTAACATGTAAGTTGCAGTAACCATGTCACTTTTATATAAACTTCACAAAATACAGCTTAGTTTTAGACACTTAAAAAGTAAGGAGCATTGTTGAAAACTAGGACTTTAGAAGTATCTTGTGAGTTGGAAAGTGTGTAAATCATAATTTGGAAATCAAAGCATTCTCTATTTTCAATGCAGCAAGAATGAGCAAGAACCTTCCACTGGAGTATGAAGATCCTTGCTCTGCACAGGAAAGACTATTTATTAGGGGCATTTGTGAAGCACCAGGAATCTGGAAGGCACAATGAATCTGGGAAATGTGGACAGATTTGGTTTTACTTAGGCATGCACATCCCAGGGAGAAAAGACCTCATTTGAGAAGCTGCAAAGATTGTTGGTTTAAATATTAACACATAGGCACGTGGAAGTCTAGCTTCTCCACATTTTTATGTGGAGAAACCAACATATGGAACTTTAAAAACATAAAAGGATAGTGAAAAAGACACAAAAAGTTATCTGAGTTAAGTTGGTAACAGGATTCTCTGCATCTGTGTGAAAAGCAGAAGGCGGGGGTGGGGGTGTTCACATCCTGGGAGGGCTCGATGCTCCACTGACAGCTACATGGTCTGAACTGAACCTGTGTCCCTCCTGCCTGCCCTGCTCCTTCCTTCCTTGATTTATGCAAAGTCTCAGTCTCTTACCAGAAATTATTAGAGAGGACTGGTCCTTTGTTTCTGTGTAGTGAAATGATGCATGAAAGAGATAATTAAAGGGCTAGTATGTGATATTGAGGAAGCCTGCACAGTCTCTCATTTTCAGAAGTTAACCATCAGGACTGGGGATGTGGCTCAGTGGTAGCACTTGGCCAGCCTGTGTGAGTGAGACCCTGGGTTCCACCTAGCATGGCAAAGAAAGTTAACCAGCTTCCTACATTTTTTTTGAATGTGTGTGCATGATTTTCTACCATGATCCTCACGAAACAAGGGCACTTACCCTCAAGTCAATTTCTGGCCTTTGTTTGGCGGGGAAAATAATGGAAAACTGTATTTCACACAGACATATACAAGTGAATGCACTGATCTCCCAGTGCCATTTTCAACAATGTAATGGGAGCCTGTAAAGAATTCCTATGTTCAGTGTTCTCAAACTACATTCTGATTCAACCATCAGCTCGTGTGTGTGTGTGTGTGTGTGTGTGTGTGTGTGTGTGTGTTCATTTTTATACTTTTATTGGTACATGGTAATTATACATCATATTGAGATGCAGTGTGAGAGGAATAGGCACACTCACAGCATTTGGTGCATCCCATCTTCCATCAAATCACCACTGTAAATGGAACACAGGATTTCAAGAGATGGGTGTAGTTCCTTTCTGCTTTTCCTTTCACTCAATCAAAACCTCCATTGAGCTAGACATGGTGGCACATACTTGTAATCCCAGTACTTGAGAGGCTGAGACAGGAGGATCACAAGTTCAAGGACAGCCTCAGCAAAGCTTTTAGCAACTTAGTGAGATCCTGTTTGCAAACAAGTAAAAAGGGCTGGTGGTGTACCTTGGAGGTAGAATGCCCCTGGGTTTAATCCCCAGTAACACACACACACACACACACACACACACACACACACACACGCACGCACGAGCACGCGCCCCATTGAAAAATGACAATGGAGAATGTCATCAAATTGTCGGTAGCCACAACCAGGAAAACAAAAGTTGGTGACATGTTTCCTCCCTAGCAAGCTTTATTTAAACTGGAAATTTTCTAATGAGAATATCTACCGTTACTGTGTTCAGTCCATTTCCTCATAAGGACATAATTAGCCCATGAGCTGCCTAAACAAAACGCCATGGATGCTAGGCCATTGTCATCATAATGATAATACCAACAGCGGATACACCGTGCTTAGTGTCCTATGTATTTTTCTAAGTGTTTTACATTATTTGTTCATTAATCCTCCCCACAACTTCAAGAGATAGACACTGCTATTGTTTTCACATTGCACAGAAAAGAAAACTGCAGCACAAAGAGGTTAACTAACTTGGCCCAAGTCATACCACTATTAAGTAGAAGAGTTTGAGATAGAAACTAAATTGTATGGCTCCAGAGTCTATACTCTTCACTGCAATCCTCTCAGCTTATTTTTTATGAATTAAAGTATAGATGGATAGATATTGGGCTATGAAAAAAACTCTTTAGCTCTGTTTGCTTAGAAACATTCACACACATGCATTTGCACATGTAAACACTGAAAAGACTCAAGGATTTATAGACTGTCCTAATTAAATGTATTGCACTGATCACAAAAGACAAGAAATTCTTCAATTTTACAGTCAACAACTTGCCAACAATAATGGAATGGAATACATATGAAATGTTATTATTCAGCAAGGTACTTTTCTCACCACTTTGGTGACAAGTAGAACTTTCTGATAAAACTGGTACAAACTGATCTATACACATTAAATATTATGCTTCAAAAACAAGCTTTTGACAAAATTGAATAGATCAGTTCGTTGGGTAGTTGATCTCAGAGATTAATAGCATGAGAATTCTTGTGTTCTCTTTCTCCTATAAATGCTATGCAAACACCAACGGCTGATAACATTCTGTCTGGCTCATGGTGTATTTTTTATTTTTGTGTACTACGGATTAAATGGAAAGCCTCACATGTACTAGATAAATGTTCTACCACTGAGCTACATACACTGCCCCTATGGCAAGGTTTTAATAATAAGAATAGACTTTACTTAAGTCAGTTAATTTGAACCTCAAATATTCTAACTGCAAAATAAGTATTTTTTTATCAAATTTAAGCATGTATTAATTGTACACATGAATGGGGTTCAGTGTGATATTTTCAAACATATCTACAATGTGCACTGATCAAATTCAACAATGCTCCTTCTCTCCCCTGCTTATCAGTCCTAGTAATCACTACTCTACTTTCAGGTCAACATTTTCTCACCTCTACATATTAAGAGAGAACATGCTGTACTTGTCTTTCTGTGTCTAGCTTATTTTGCTTAACATGATATCTTTTACTTCCATTAATTTTGCTGCAAATGACAGGACTTAATTCTTCTTTATGACTGAATAATATAATTGTATATACATATATTATATAGCTCATTCATCAGTTGATAGTTAGGCTGATTCTATGTCTTAACTATTTTGAAGAGTACCACAAGAAACATGGGTTTGCAGGTATCTCCTTGGTATGCTCATTTCATTTCATTTGGATATATAGCCAGAAGTGGGTTAGCTGGATTGTATGGTAGATACACTTTTAGTTTAATAAAGAACCTCCCTACTCTTCTCCATAATGGCTGTGCTAATTTATATTCCCACCAAAAGTAAAGAGCTCCTTTTCTCCACATCCATTCTAGAATTTATTTGTTTATGATAACAATTCTAACTTGGATGAAGATGATATTTTATTGTGCTTTTTATTTACCTTTCCCTGATGGCTACTGATACCAAGAACCTTTTATTTGTTGGCCATTTATTTTCTTCTTTTGAGAAATGTATATTTGGGTCATTTGAGTTTTTTTGTTTCTTTTATTTGGATCATTTAAAAATATAATTTTATTGGTGCATTGTAATTATACGTCAGAGTGAGGTTCAAGGTGATACAAGCATACATGCACAAAACTCTTGGTGTAATTCCCTTCCATCTCCCTCCCCGCTCTCCATACATGTTAGTGGGATTGGTAGTGATACCTTCATATATGGATAGCATTACTTCAACAGTTTATTTCCAGTGTTTTAACTAGATTACATGTTTCTTGTGAGTTCCTTATATATTATAGATATTAACCCTTTATCAGATGAATAATTGGCAAATATTTTCTGCCATTCTATAGCTTTTCACTTCACTATGTTATTTCCTTTGCTGTGCAGAAGATTCTAGTTTGATGTAATCCCATTTGTCAGTTTTTGCTTTTATTTTCTGTGCTTCAGGGTCCTATTAAAAAATCATTGCCTGTACCAATGTCTTGGAGTGTTTCCTCATTGTTTTCTTCTAGTGGTTTCAGAGTTTTAGGTCTTACAGTTACATCTTAGATCCATATTGGTTATTTTTGTACAATCTAAAATATAAAGGTCAAGTCTTGATTATCTGCATGTGACTATCCAGTTTTCCCAGCACCATTTATTGACGAGGCTGCCCTTTCTTCAATGTATTATTTTGTTCCTTTGTTGAGAATTAGTTGATATATTTCTGGGGTCTCAACTCTGTTACATTGGTCTATGTGTTGGTTTTTATCATGCCGTTTTGGTTACTAGGACTCTGTAGTATGTCTTAAAATCAGGAAATATGTCTTCAGTAATTATTTATTTATTTATTTATTTTAATAAAGATTGTTTTGGCTATTTGGGTTTCATTTTGTGCTTCCATTTGAAATTTAGGATTTTTTTTCTAGTTCTGTTAAGAATGCCATTAATATTTTAATAAATATTGTATTGATTCTGTATTTCTCTTTGATTGGAATGGACATTTAAAAATATTCTTCTAATTTATGAACATGAGAAGTAGTTCTTTTCTCAGTGTGTTTCCACAATTCCTTCATCAGTGTTTTGTAATTTTCATTGTAAAATTATCTTCTTTGGTTATGTTTTTGGGGGGAGGCTATTGTGAATGGGATTGCCTTTATGCTTTTTTTTAAACCAAACTTGTTATTGGCATATAGAAGAGGTTTTGATTTTTGTACATTGACTTTGTATTGATACTTTACTGAATTTGTTTATTGGTTCTAATAGTCTTTTGGTGGAGTCTTTAGTTTTTTTCTATGTATATAATCAAATAATCTGCCAACAAGACCTTTGCTAGAGTTAGACAAAGTTGCACTGAGCCCCCACACCCTGTGTGCCTGGGGCAGAGCAATAGCTGACGCCCCATGGAGATGCTTGAGACCACCTCAGCATGCTTCTGCAGGCAGTGCACAGTTTGACCACAGTGTTCCTTTGTTACACTGTCAGTAGCAAGCAGGAAGGAGGGGCAGCAGGAACCGCATGGGTGGCTTCCTTCAGTCCTGGCACTAGCAAAAGTCCATAGGTGGCTGGCCATACCCTTGGTCTCAAAGGGCAAGCACCCTGATCTCCTGGTTCTCAATGGTGGTTCTCCTATATGTCACAATATCTGCCCTCTATGGTGCAGGGTACCCAACAGACTCAGACCACAGTCATTTTGCTGGGCAAAATTAGGTTATCTCCACACCTCCCCAGCCAGTGCAGTAGAATGTCTGCAGAGTCCCAGAGAAGGGAATATGCAGGGGTTTCTGACTTCTAGAACAATTCAAATTCAGATAATAGCCAGCTTCTCAAAATAGCTTCTGGCTTCAGCACTAGGAGTTCCATGGGAGATGTTGTGAGATCCTTTCCCAAAGCAAGGCTACTGTGTGGATTCCACATTACTTATCCAAGTGGATCAAAAGTCTGTGAGACCGTGAAACTTTCCAGCAGCTGGGATTGCCAGTGTCTGTACTGATAGTTTGCTAGTATTCCCTCTTTCATCCTTATTTCTGCAAGGGAGGAGACTCCTCCCTTTCCCTGGCTATGGAACTAGGATGATGGAGTAACTTCTTTCTCTTAATAAGCTATTATCCCAGGTCTCTGAAGTTTACAAAGTTCTAGGCTATCTCCTGCTGATTTCCAATGTTTTCTGGTCACTCATCTCCAATTGCAGGTATACACCTGTTAATTTGGCTCTTGCTTCTAAAATGGGTTTTAAATGGTCCCTACATCAAAGAGTTGTCATCCAAATCATAGAAAAGTTATAAAAACACTTTTGTAAATTATGAACTCTAAATAGGTCTGGATAGGTATTAGTTACTATTACTACAACTCAAGAAACTAGTTATAAATTGATCATAACATTATTTCCAAAAACTGATGAAAGACAAAAAGAAACTTATAATTCTGAAAACTTGAGACAAATATTAAACATCATGTGTTATTGCATTAATAAAGCACCTTTTTCAATGTGATGAAGTGGTGGTTAAAAAAAATGACCTGCAAGAACAAATCAGCAAATATACTTCCCCCAAAGCATAAAATTACATGTTGTCTTGACAACATGGTTTTATTTCAACAAAAGAATAATATCGTCTTTCCTCCTTTTGCAAAATAGTTTCTTGGTGCTTTCTCTCTCATATATCTGCTTCCTTTCTCACCCCTCCTAGCCTCTAAGTCTCTGTTTCTTAGTCTTCTAGGCAGCATTTATAGATCCAAATGCCGATTGGTAGAGAAGAAAATCCTAAAAGTTTGCCGGAGGCAATGATAATTTTAAAATAAAGTAGATGGAGAATGCTGATGCAGATAAGTCCAGAAAGTATGCCCTGGATACAAACTAAGTATGGAGAGAGAAATGTATCTACCAAGAAATCTAAAAACAGCAATGTGAAATCCTGAATTTTCAGAGGGTTTCCAGAATTCCTCAAATAAGTCTTTTCTAATTCTGTGTTTATAATCTTCTAAAGCTGAAGCTGGCGATCTGAGTCCACCCCCACTCCCACCACCAGACCAGCATGAAGCCCTCCTGGGCAGCAGCCAGCCCTGTTGGTAATTAACAGACACTGATCTAATGCTATAGCCCTCTGCTTAATGCATTTCCTAATCACTTTTATTATATTCTAAGGTAATGGTTTAAAGATTCCTAATAGGTGCATTGATTTTTTAAAAAATTATTTTAGACAGATTTGAAACTGCCTTTTACTAACTATAGGGAGCCATTTCAGATGTTCAGATAGTATTTTGGTGTCTTGCTGTGTCTAATTTTTTAATGAACTATCTTGCATGGCAAAAAATATTCATAGCTTTGTAAAAAGACTTTACATGCATTTGTTTTCTTAAACATTTCCAGCAGTAGTTCTCAACTGAGGGAACATTCTGCCCCCAGGGAACATTTTGCAATGTTCAGAGAGACATTTTTGATTGACTTTACTGGAGGAGGAGGTGCCATTGACATCTGACTGGAATAGACCAAGGATACTGCTAAACATCCTATGATGTACACAGTACAGTACCCTACTCTCTTTTGTACTCTCGTACAAAAATGAATTATCTGGCCAAAAAAGACAATAGTGCTGAGGGCGAGAAACAGTCTTTTACAGCAATTAAGTTCACTGAAGTGTCATGAATTTGCATTGGCTGCTAACCTGTGAAGTGCTAGAGAAAGCAGTTCTCTGCTCAATTGGTCCTTTTATTTGAGTTCAACTTCTAAGAATTAGTGCTGGGAAGGGTCCTTAGAAAAGAATCAATATAGAGTCTCATGTGACTCAATAATGTTTCCCCTTAATGATTAGGATAACATATAGAATTCTGGGTTAGGAGTCTGTGCAGGTCTATAATAATCTAGTTCACTGAGGATGACATTCAAAAGGGAATAGATTAATTCTTTGCACAGCCCCCAGTTTCAACATCCTCTCTCCCCCTACGTACTTGAAGTCCACTCACAGTGGAAAGTACCAAATATCTTAGTCTCAGATTCTTCTGTGTTGACTGCTCGCAGGATCCAGAAACGAGGTTCCATTTCTGTCCCCCAAAGTTCATCCTGGCAGCCGAGCATGGTAGTACATTCCTATAATCCCAGTATTTGGGAGACTGAAACAGGAGGATCATAGATTCAAGGACAACCTCAGCAATGTAGCAAGACTCTCAGCAACCTTGTGAGATCTTGCCATAAAGAAGAACAAAATCATGTCATTTGCAGGGAAATGCATGGATCTGGAAAACATTATGCTAAGTGGGAGTAGTCAGTCACAAAAAGTGAAAAATCATATGCTCTCCCTAATATGCAGAAGCTAGGGGGAAAGTAGGACATAAGGACTCTAGACGAAGAAGGAGAAACCTTAGATGGGCAAAGAAGGTGACTTAACTGAAGGTGATGGGGGGG
>PVLC010041794.1:0-13218 GCA_004027655.1 Graphiurus murinus | reverse complement strand
AGTCTTTTATGACAGATCAATATATAGGCAATGTTGCCAGCAAGGGTTTTCCTCCATTATAAAACAACAATCTTCAGTAGAATTGGAGCCACTAAAAGCAGCAAAACAGCTTGCTTTATGAGAGATGCCACCTTTTCTGCAGCCAAGAAATCACCGATCTGATGTTAAGTTCCTGCTATTAGTCTTTCTTCAGCTGAGCAGGTGGCAACTGCTCCATGTTCCAGTTCAGCTCCCCAAGGTTACAGCTGTGAACTTGGGTAATGGCTGTGTTTATTCTCTGCCAGGATTAAAAGTCTTCAGGGTAAAGTTTTTTTTCTTTCTTTCTTTCTTTCTTTTTCTTGCTGCTCACTGAAAATCCCTTCTGGAACACATGTGCTTCTCCCCATCTCGTTTCTGTGATGTGGATTAAATTTAGCAATATTTTTGCTTATATGTAGCCCTACTTTCTAGCTGATAGTGACATAGCCAATTTAAAAGTTAGTTTCTAGATATCTGATGCCTTTTCTCTTGTTGCTAATAAAAAATATTCATTGTAACCTGGACGTAAAATAGCTTCTGCACTGAGTATCATATTTATATTATAGTCTATGCTTATGCCACTCTAGCCTAGGTCTAAAAGAAACACACCAAGTAATGTTATGTGCATATGTGAATGTTTCACTATGAGTCTCACGATCTTGCACAATTAAAATGCACTAATAAAATATTTTTAAAAGAATATGTAAATATAGCCAGATTTAAATTTTAAAATGTGGATCACAGGGACCATAAGAACTCTTGTCTTTATTACTTAGTATACTTTATATGACTTAGTATTTTTTTTTCAGGAACTATAGCCTCTTGCAAAGTATTTTCTTCTAATCCAGTCATTTCAAGAGTCTCTAAGTGATATCTCACAATTTCTCTTGAATATGTCCTGTCATTATATGGCAGGCATAATTTGTTCTCTCTCATTTTGACCTCCTTTGGGAGCATGGGGCAACTCCATTCCCAGCAGCACTTCTACTAATCTGATGTGCTAGAATCCCCATAGGTCTTACAGTGATGCCAGGATGTTGTCTGGAGTCTCAAGGCATTCAAACCAATACAGAAGATATTCCTCTGTACCTTCCTTTCTTCCTTCCTTTTTATCAGTAGTTACTAATACACCACTACTAAGATAAAGCTAACACTGTGATAGAATTGGAGAGAGAATAATTAACATGAATGATATTGTCTAGACTTCAAGCATTTGATCTTATGGGAAAAAATATTAAACAAATAATTACAATCTCGATGAGTATTACAGTTGGTGGATTTCATGGTGTAATGAAAGCAATTAGTTGAGTTCCAAATCAAGTCCAAGGGCCCAAAAGGGAACCAGGAACTCAAAGATGAATATAGTTTATCTAGGTAAAGAGAAAAAGCAAAGTATTCCAAGTAGAAAGAAGAGCACAAATTTAAACTGTCACTTCTTCTGCAAGTCTGTAAGTTGCTTTTCTATGCAGTAAGATATATGTAAATATACACATATACACATATACACACACGTTTGTATGATATATATATATGACATATATATGATATACATATATACATTTTTTGGTGCTAAGGGGCATTCTACATTTCATCCCTTTTTTATTTTTATTTTTTACTTTGAAACAGGAACTTACTAAATTGCCCAAATTGGCCTTAAACCTGTGATCCTCCTTTCTCAGCCTCCCAATTATCCTCTACTTTTTAAGTCAGTACATGTACTAATTTCTACAATGGTTCCTTAGGAAACATGCTCAGTCCTACACATCATCTCTTACTTAGCTCATGCTTATGCAAGAGCTCATTTTTTCCTTTGGGAATTATAAATATATTTACTTAATTTTTGATAATTCCAACACAAGAAGTATTTGCATGTCTGATCCTGCTACTTATTAGTTTTCCTATTGGCTCAAGCTCAAGGGACTTGCTTTCCTTCTGCGCGCAATGTAGCTGAGTTGCATTATTCGTGGGTTCTGTAATGTGAATAAACTGCCTTGCTAAAATTTATTTGTAACCCTAAAGTACATGTTCATGGCACTTTCACAGTCATATGTAAATGTGCACAATTTGACCAAAAAAAAAAAAAATTAAGTCACCTGACACATACCTTTCCAGATGCAGTCAAACAGTTGATGCTGTGCCTCTTTTTTTTTTTTTTTGCGGTACTGGGGATTGAACTCAGGGGCATTCTACCTCCGAGCTACACCCCCAGCCCTATTTTTTATTCTTTATTTTGAAACCAAGTCTCACTAAGTTACGGAGTGCCTCACTAGGTAGCTGAGGCTGGCCGCGAACCCGGATCCTCCGGTTTCAGCCTCCCGAATGCTGGGATTACAAGCGTGCGCCACCACGCCTGGCTGATGCTGTGCCTCTTGTTTGAACTCTCATACTAAAAACAAGTGTTCTTTTTGAAGACTATATGATTTCCTTGTCCATTTTTGTGCTCTTTTATGTTTTCCTGATGTTTTCACATTTTAAAATGGTTCCCAAGCATAGTTGCCGAGGTGTTGTCTTATATTCCTAAGTGTAATATTTTGTGCCTTATGGGGAAAATGTGTTAGATAAGCTTTGTTCAGGCATGAATGATAGTCCTATTGGCCATGAGTTCAATGTTAATGAACTAGCAACATGTAGTAAATAAGGTATCTTTAAATGAAAACATGCATAATAAATATGATGTATTAATCAGTTAATTAAAATATTGTGACCAGAGGCTTGCAGAAGTATAACCTCATATTTCTCCTAGGAGCAATGGTTCAGTATTTGAAAATTCAGTGTTTGCAGTAACTTTATAGAACATAACTAATGTAAATAAAGAGAATTGATTACATTTAATTCTTAATTATGCTTATTATTCTATGAGTTCATATTCATTGGATTTTATCTATCCAGTTGTTCCATGGAAAAGCTCTATTTCTCCAGCAATGCCTCACATTTTCTTTGTCAGTTGCCTGGAAGCAATAGAATCCCAGGATGGCTTTAAATAAGGCTAGCTGCTTCAGGTATTATAACCAAACAATTTGGGTTAATTCAGGCCACACAACTTTGTGAACAACTATTTATGCTTACAGATTCTCAGTAGAGGCTTTTATTCTTTATTCTTTCTATTGTGTACCAAGTTGGGAAATCCAGCTTTCTTTTTGTTAACATTTTCTCAGAAGGAGTAGTACTTCTGAGGCCCCAGATATATGTGGAAGCCTGCTATTCACTTTCCAGGCTGACCCTGGGATTTATTATTCTCCACAATTTATAATAATCAATAGAATTATGAGGTTATCAATCTTTGTGGATTTCCTCAAGAAACATTCTGATTCTGTTTCTCACTTGTTTATATCCCAGGATTTTTATTTTTGCATCATTTGAGAAAAATTTGTGTAAATGCATTACTAAGTAAAAAAAAAAAACACGAACTAATATTTTTAAAAATTAGAATAATTTTTGACTTTGATATTTGCTTTCTTCAGGAGATACACTCAATGTGTTAGAAAGATAATTCTTCTTTTCCAGAACATTTATATTTTCAAGTTACAGCTCAAATCCTAAAATAAAATCATCAACATAGAGAAAGAAGAACTTCTGCCAGTCCTTTTCCTGATGCTTTCTAGATCTGTTACTCAAGGAAACTTATACAATTCTTTGATTTTCATGACATACTTATTCAAAATAGGGTAATTTTGAATATCATATGAGTTGTGATCTATCAAGTGAGATAATGCATGTGAAAACATATATCATAGTGCTATACATGTTTGCATATTAATTGAGAGAATGAGTGTGATCTATTAATAAGAAGTTCCAGGTTCTGTTTATGTGGTGAATTACATGGATAGTTTTCCATATGTTGAACCAGCCTTGCATCCCTGGGATGAATCCAACTTGATCATGGTGTATAATTTTCTTGATGTGGTTTTGAATGCACATTGCTAGTATTGCGTCTAAATTCATCAGCGATATAGGTCTATAGTTTTCCTTTCTTGAGGTGTCTTTATTTGGCTTTGGTATTAATGTGATGTTGACTTCCTGGAATGTGTTTGGGAGAGTTCCATTTCTTTTTAATTCATGGAATAGTTTGAGGAATATTGGAATTAGCTCTTCTATAAAGGCATTATAAAATTCACTTGGAAAAACATCTGGCCCTGGGATTTTGTTTGATGGTAAACTCTTTATTGCTGTTTCTATCTCTTTGATTGCTATTGCTCAGTTTAAGTTTTCTGTATCTTTTTGACTCAATTTAGGAAGGTTATATGGGTCTAGAAATTTGTCAATTTCTTCTAGATTTTTCTTTTTGTTTGAGTATACTTTTTCAAAGTAGTTTCTGATGATCCTATGGATTTCCACACTGTCAGTGGTAACATCACCTTTTTCATTTCTTATTTTGGTAATTTAGGTTGATTCTCTCTTTTCGTTAGGTTGGCTAATGGTTTATCTATCTTGTTTATTTTTTTAAGAAACCAGCTTTTGGGTTTTTTGATTTCCTGTATTTTTTTATTCTCTACTTCATTAATTTCTGCTCTGATTTTAATAATTTCCTGTCTTCTGTTGGGTTTGGGATTATATTGTCCTTGATTTTCAAGGGCTTGGAGTTGTGTCATTGGCCCAAGAGTCTTAGAACAAGAAATATATGAAATTTGTTTCATCTAGAAAAGCTTCAGAGAATAAAGTGAATGGTGATGTGCTTATTCCAAATACATTGGATAAAGTCCTGCTTCCTTTAGAGACTTACAGGAAATCATATACTTTCTCCTTAAATTCTGTTTCCAAAATTAAGAGAATCCTAAATATTCTCCTGATCACACTGTAAGAATACTGCTTCCTGGATCACTGCATTTGAACACCACTGTTCTGGCTATCATGGTGACTCAGGCTTTTAGGTTATCAGTGACAATAATCATTAAAATAAGTCTTGTGTTTATGAAAGTAATAATAATATTACTAAGTGACTGTCAATACCAAATTTGTGTTCATTTATTCAACTTTTAAAGGAATAAATGTTTTACTATTTTAGTAGCATAAACTAGGCTACAGATGATTAGATCTAGATGTGTATGTCTTAAACAAAATAGAAGTTTGCCAGGGTCCAGCCCTAGCAGGAGTTGGGAGTCCATCAGGTGGGGAATGAGATGAGGTCACGAGAATACGCACACCAAATGTAGTGATGAAGTGTATCTACTTTATTGTTTACAAGCAGCTGTTTTTATACTTTTCATTCAGCACTGAAACACATAGAACAGGGAAGTTTATGGACAGGTCATCAGACAGCTTGACAATAGCAAACTTGTTTTTCTAAAGGTTTTACATCAGTATATAATGATTTCATTTATTTATTTATTTATTTATTTATTTATTTATTTATTTATTGCAGTACTGGGGATTGAACTCAGGGGCATTCTACCTCCAAGCTATACCCCCAGCCCTACTTTTTATTCTTTATTTTGAAACCGAGTCTCACTAAGTTGCGGAGTGCCTCTCTAGGTAGCTGAGGCTGGCCTCGAACCTGGATCCTCTGGTTTCAGCCTCCCGAATGCTGGGATTACAAGCATGCGCCACCTCACCCGGCATGATTTTATTTTGACTGTGGTACAAAGCAGTGTTAAAGATTAATGAGGAATAGGCCTGTATCCATTGGTCTAAGCTAGGGAGTTTTTTCTAAACCATCTGTTATTTCTGTCAACTATATTTTGTCTATCTTTATTAATATGTCCTGTGAAGCTCCAGGGAGACACTGTGGGAGTTGGTAAAGACTGCCTGTGCTTTGATTCTATAAAGGGGTACCAGATACCCATATTCTTATAGCCTTCTTTACCCATAGATATGATTGTAGACCTAAATGTCTTTGGCTTAGCCATTTTGTTTTCTCTATCTGTGTGCTGAGGGAGAACATAAGGTTGATTAGTAACTATATCCAAATTACCTTGCAGAGCCTGTTTTCTGACTAATGTTTGTAAGTGATCAGAGAATTCTTATGTTGTTTGTCTGAAGGCACTTTTTTTTAGCTAATGTCAAGAGGTTGTTATCCGACTGGCCACCACCTGTTTTTTAAGAAACTTTCCTTAATAATAAGTGTAAAAACAAGACCCAATGTACCCAATATTCCCAGAATATACTATAATGTAAAGCAGGATATGCCACGTATCCCTTCTTGAAAGCATCTGCCTTGCAGGATTCCACTGGACCGAGCCTTGCTCATGATCCAACTATTAAGGAGCTGTGGCAGAAATTTATTTCATACAGAAATTCCCAAACTTACTGGCTTACAGCCCCTGTTCAGAAAAAAAAAATTACTCAATGCCCCAGTGGGTGCTTCTACCACCCTGATTTTTATTCAATGGCCCCAATCACTTTAAGGCTGCTACCGTTCATGAATCCAGTACTTCCCTCTCATTGAGAATCTGTGAGTGAGTCTCCCTGGCTTATATTTGGCTCTTCTTTGTCTTAAGTAGCCATAAATTTTCTATCTGTAGTTTTAGTATCCTTTAGAGACTTGATATCTAATATCAAGTCAGTGGTCATGAAAATGTGTGAAAAATGGCACATAACTTCTACTCATGGTTATTTGATCAGAAGCTGGTCACATGTCCATATCCAACTGCAGATGAATCTGAGAAATTTTTTACCTATCTCTATATATCAGAAGAAAATAAATGGGATCTTTTGGAACAGATTATATCTCCTGCCAAACCAATAATAAGTATAGTGTTCAGAATTAAAGTAAAATTATCTTTTAATCCAATATCTGAAGTAGGATTTTTCTGCATAGTCTAAAGTTTAAATTAGTGTATAATACTCATTAGTTATTAGAAAATAATAAAATAGTATGGTCAAAAAAAATAAACGATCTATGTTGTACTTAAGTTTCTATTGAGGTAATACCTGAATACTAATTATGGCATATATAGTCTGTACTATAACTATTTTTTTTCTGAATGATGTTTATATTTTAGCTCACAGTAAAGGTTTTGAATATATGTATTATAGAAATTACTTCTATAAGTAATTACAAGTTCTTTTTTTTTTTTTTTTTTTTTTTTTGCAGTACTGGGGATTGAATTCAGGGGCATTCTACCTCCAAGCTATACCCCCAGTCCTATTTTTTATTCTTTATTTTGAAACCGAGTCTCACTAAGTTGCAGAGTGCCTCACTAGGTAGCTGAGGCTGGCCGTGAACCCGGATCCTCTGGTCTCAGCCTCCGGAATGCTGGGATTACAATCTTGCGCCACCACGCCTGGCTAATTACAAGTTCTTAAAGAAACATTTACTTCATTCAGAGTTCCCTATTCCAGGGTGTGTGTGAATAAAATAGTTAAAATGGTCCTAATACTTGGAAATAGAAATCTAAGTAAATGTTCATTTAAATCAAGTTTAGGTTAAGCACATTGTTTGGGCACAAATCTTTCATGGGAGCAAAGAGAGGCCGCATGACAGTTAAAGGAATATGTTTTAACAATGGCATGTCACTTTATCAGGAATGTCTTTGAAATGAATAAGAAGCAGGTTAATAAGATGATTAGAATGAAGGCTCAATATGACAAAAGTACAAAGCACTTTTCTCATGTCATTCCTCTGAGATACGTAGGTGGCAAATATTATCTCTGTTTTGTAGATTGAAAAATGAAATAGTTTATGCACTCAGAGACATTTCACTGACATTCTGATGTTTAAGCAGGTGTAGTTTCCTTTTATAGATCACTAATAGTAATTACATCAGCTTTAGACTCCTGAAACATTTCTAAATAATAGCACATCTAAGAGTTGTTGAGATAGAGTTTCACTTCTTTTCCACACACCCTTTAGATACTATTTCTTTTCTTTTTCTTTTTCTTTTTCTTTCTTTTTTTCTTTTGTGGTATTGGGACATTCTATCTACAAGCTACACTACCATCCCTATCTTTATTTTTATATTGAAGGAGGGTCTCACTAGGTTGATGAGTTTCTAACTACTTGCTGAGGCTGTCCTTAAACCTGTGATCCTCCAGTCTCAGCCTCCCACGTACTGGGATTACAAGCATGCACCACCATGCCCTACTTGCCCTTTAGATACTAAAGCAGTAGACAAATCAGGAAGGTTATTTCTAACTCTGTAAGGAGAATTTATAAGACCTAGATATTTTTTAGTTATTTGTAATGCATGCATCGTATTATTGGCCCTTATTTAATTGAAATAAAAAATCTCATTTCTGAAACATTTACCACATACATTATTAAGCAGAATGCAAAAATATCCAGAAAAACCAAATCCTTATGTATTACAAAATAAATTAGAAAATGGAAAAACAGTTCTTAAAAGAGTCAGACTAAACTCTAAGCTAAATTCACTATTAACTACTGCATAACTTTGTGCATTAAATGAAGAGAACTTCAATGGATTTGCCAAATTGAAATCCTAGTGCTCAGCACTGAAGAGTTCCATAACTGGCACATTCTAACATCAATGCTTTCCTTCTGCTGCCTCATGGTCTGTAATATTGAAATCCTAGAAGTCTCATTTCTGATCACTATAATCTTCTCTTAGATTCTGTTAAGGGTGTTCTCTTTTATACTTTCTCACCCAACCAAATTCACTTCAATACATATCTATGATTATGAATATTAGTATCAACAATCAGAATTGGAAAGAGAACTAGAATATATCTTTATATATTGCACATGATAAAAATATTTACTAGTCAAATATGAACCCTATTCTATACTCGTTATTTGTAATTCCCTAAAGGTTTACTAAAATTCTACATAACCCAGATTTGTATAAAAGTAGCCAAAAAGTCACTTGCTTTATCTATATCTCTAGGGGAAATAGATAATAGTGTATTTCATAAAAGTTAATTACTTTATCTCTCAATTTTTAGAAACCAATTATATGACCGTAATTTTTAACATAAAAAGGAATTATGATAATAGTAATTTATATGACAATTTTAAAACAAATTAAATTAATTAAAGACCCAATTACATTATCTATGTTGGACTTCATATCCCTTCTGAAGTAATTAGTCATCATGCATCTTTACTTAAGATGTGATACAATTAGTTTTATGCCATTTTGTGTTAAGTGTGTTTTATGATAGTGCAATTTAGAAATTTGACATTTTGATAATTAATTATGTGTTGCTTTGTATAGATTATTGTCAAAATAAAATGTTCTCATACATGTGGTAAATATGTAGTCTTAAACTCCATCTTAAGGCCAATAACTATCAATTAAATTATTTTCTAAGTAAACAAATCATTAATAAAAAGCTTTCTGAATTCCATTGCTGTGTTTTCCAAGTGATATTTATTTATCTTAGTTGTCCATTGAAATTAACTCCAAGGAACAAATGATTTATCTTATTATAAATAGTAGATGACCTGTATAGTTCAAATTAGATATTTATTTGTGATAATATAATTGGACAGAAAGAAGAAAGAAGGCAGGCAAATTGTGTGCTTGGAGTATCATTTCAAAATCAGATTAATTAAATAAGCAAATATCGGATCCTAAAAATCCATATTCTTCATATATTCTGTTTTAGTATTGCTGAAAAAGAGACATTGTAGTGGTCTCTATGACACATCAAAATATATCAAGTTATTTTCTCAACCATTAATATGCTACTGTAAAACATGTTATTCAAGATTTTATAAATTCATGATCAAAGCAGGAGTATATGTATTCAAAATAGTTAACCAACTCATATAAAACATTGTATTAAGTCAAAATAAATAACCTTTTAACTCTTTGATATAAGTAAACACATTTCAAGATGTTTCTTTTTTTCTCTAACAAGTTCTTAGAGCTTGCAAACCTCTCTCTTATAAGACTCTGAAATATTTTACTATTAAAGAGAGAACATTACCAGTGCCATTACCAGAAAAGCATAGTAATATTTGGGCAGAGTATGTTCTGTGATAGTAAGTTTATACATGACTAGCACACAAAAACAATATTTAACTTTCATCTCTGAGTTTAGTGAAGCAGAAACCCTGCAATTTTTTCTGTCATTGCCTAGTAGCTTTTCTGACTCTGAAGTAGCTTTTCCATAAAATCAGATATATAACTATACAGGAAATTTTAAGGAGGTGGTGGAAAAAGACAATCAAGCCATAACATTCTGCTTAAGTAGCTGAACTTTTAAGAAAGATTTTCCTTTGAACCTTAAAAATTTTGTGCACATGAATATTAATGTTCATGAATACCCAGTAATTTTATTATTTTACTATTCAAAACTTTGTATAGGAACCTACTATTATTTATTTATTTAAGAAGCATCTTACTTTTTTATTATAAAACTCGTGACATTAAGAATCATCTCAGGGAAAAGGGGAGTGAGTTTCCTGGGAAAAATAGTCTCTGGTTTCTCCCAGGCAGGGTCCTCTTGACTGGAATCTGTGTGGAGAAGCCAGTTGGCAGTTGGAGCATGTCGTCCTGCAGCTGAGTCCACTCTGGCTGAAATTAGGATCCAGGAAGTTGATTTCATCCATATCATCTGTCTGGTCTCTGGATCAATTCTGTTGCTCATTAGTCAAGGGCACTTCTGCCTCTCTCTCTCTGGAGCAACTCCTTTGGCTCCAGGGGCCAGCAGAGAGTAGCAACAGGTACAGATGGTGCAGGTAACAATCCTCCTGGTGACCTACCTCCAGCCCTTCCTGTTTTCCTGGGTCCTGGAGGCAGGTGCAAGATGGGGTTGTCAGGTACTGGCCTGGGATGGGGTGCTTCAGGGCTATGCTGGGGATCTGTGCTGAGAGTGGGGGTCCTTTCTGGCAGGCAGCTCAGGGAAATGGCAGGCAGGCTATCTCTTCTGTCCTCTGCTTCGACTGTGCGTCATCCTTGGAGGACAGGAACCCGAAGGTGTGAAGGTCGGGCTGGCTGGCTCTCCTCTTGGACAGCAGAGGGAAGGTGGAAGGATCTGCTGGAGATGGAAGCGATGTGGCACAGTGAACCCTGGGCCCAGCCTGGAAGGTGCGCCCTGCCCCTTGGCTCACATGGCATTGGATCAGCAGGTATATAGTCATTGGGTTTTCAAGCATCCTGTTCAACAATGACAGCCATGTCTGGTGTGGGTCATAACCCAGGTAACACATGATTCTCAGGATTGCAGGGTTGTGGCATTTGGGGACAGCTCCCTGGGAGAAGGCAAATGTTCCTTACCCTCAGGTATGCCAGGATTTCATTGGTGGTGGCCCTCACATCAGGGTTAATAGTCAATAAGTGGTTGAGGACTATTTGTGCCTAGACAGTGATGTGAGGGGGCACCAAGTGTCTTCCCTGAAACTGCTCCCAGGTGGTACCAGTGAACAGGACACAGCCTATGAGAACAAAGGATGGCCCCCATGCTCCAGAGGTCATGTCCCTGGGAGAGGCAGAGACAGTGGTCAGCTTGTACCTGGCCTTGAAGCAGCAGCTCAGCCCAAAGTCAATAACTTTGTTGTTCCCTTCCAAGCCCAGGAGAATGTTATGCGGCTTCAGGTCCCTGTGCAGGATGTCTCTGTTGTGGAAGTAGCACACTGTACTCACAACTTTCCAGAGCACCTTCCAGACCTCCTCCTCCTCCAAACTTCTGGACTCCCTGAAGAAGTGCAGCAGCAGGCCCCTGCTCATGTGCTCCATCACCAAGTAGACAAAATCAGCTGTGTCTATGATCTCAAAAAGCTGATGACATTCCATCACTCCACTGCCCTCATGATAAATTTTGGATCAAACAAAGGGGATATCCCTAAACAAAAGCAAGACCGTCACAGCTACCTTGGTCTCAGTGAGAATATGGCGAGCCCGTTTGGCCGGGGAAAAAAAAATGCTCTTGCCAATGTCTCTCAGGACCACATAATTGTTCATGAGAGCGTCCTTTGTAAGCTGGCTGTAGAGCTGGCTGTGAGGCCTAGCCTGGCCTCTCTACTCTCTCTCCTAGCACTGTCCATCCATCAAAAGTTGCAATAGAAACTAACAATGCTACCTAAAAAACAAACCAACAAAAAATTACAGCAAAATAAATAACAAACTCAAACAAATGCACACACAAAACAACAAAGCCAAAAGCTCAAAGAGCCACCAGTCCACCAAAAGCGCTATCTTGGAGTCTGACAAGTCACCACCAAGCACTCCCTGTACTAATGGACAAAAACTCAGCAGCATCCAGGGCCTTATATAGCTGATCCTGGAGACTCACTCACAATAGCTCCTCAGGTTGTGGCCCACTGTGGCTATCTCACTTTTGGGCCTCCAGGACTTTTCCACTTTAATAAGAATAACAAGAAGGACTCTGGAAACTTTTTTGCTTTGGTGGGTTATGGAGGCTGATGTTTCCTTGTTCAGAAATTAAAATTTGTAAGATGCTTCAATGTTTTTTCTCATTTTGAGCCAAAAAATCTAATAACATTTGGCTTTTAAATATCTCATCATATCTATACACAAGGTATTGGGTTTATCTTTCAACTTAAAATGATTGGTGTCAAAAGAATGGTAGCACACCACTAACATTATGATAATAAAATGCTCTGCTCCCTAAGACACCATAGGACACATTATTAACATCTACAGGACTGAGAAAGAGGGAGCTTTCATCCTAATTGCCCCAAAAGGTCCCCATCACATTTCTTTTATTTAATTATTTTAAAACTTTTATTGGTGCATTGTAATGATACATCACAGTGAGGTTCAAAGTGACACTTATAGCACTTGGTGTGTTTCTTTTGGCATCCCTCTCTGCTTCCCTCCCTCCCTCCTTGTAATGTTAGTGAGATTGGTAATGGTATCTTCATATATGGACATAGCATTCTTTGAACTGTTTCTTTCCTCAAGCCACCTGTTTCCCCTCCATCTCCCTCCCCCAATCCCTCCCACTATTCTGATCTCTCTTCTTACATATCTAAAGTCCTGTATGTTTCCTATTTTCTCTTTAGCTTCCACATATGAGAGAAATCATAGGACCCTTGACTTTCTGAGACTGGCTGATCTCACTTAACATAATAGTCTATAATTCCATCCATTTTCCAGAAAATGGCGTGATTATGATCATGTTTTATTTTATTATTGTATTGGGTACATTGTAATTTCACATCATATTGGAGTACAGAGTGTTAGAAAAATGCACGCACACACTCTTGTTGCCCTCCCCATTGGGTTCCCCTCACCCTCACCCTGCAAGTCTTTGAGATTGGAATTGGCAATTTTGTATGAAATGTTCATGGCATTTTCTATTATTTCATTATTTATGACTTTGTCCCCTCTC
>PVLC010041793.1:0-13242 GCA_004027655.1 Graphiurus murinus | reverse complement strand
TTTTTTGCGGTACTGGGGATTGAACTCAGGGGCATTCTACTTCTGAGCTACACCCCCAGCCCTATTTTTTATTCTTTATTTTGAAACCGAGTCTCACTAAGTTGCAGAGTGCCTCACTAGGTAGCTGAGGCTGGCCGCGAACCCGGATCCTCCGGTCTCAGCCTCCCGAATGCTGGGATTACAAGCGTGCGCCACCACGCCCGGCTCTTGATATATATTTTATAGACTGATTTTATCTATAAAACATTTGTTCCCATGATATGAACACCATAATGATGATGATGATAATGATAGCATTCTATTGAGTATTTACAGTGTGCTAGAAACTGAGCCAACTGCATTATACTTATTAATGGTTTACCTCTGACGGAATATCTAGAATTAGAATTCTACAGCCCTATATCTAAAAACATTGGGGTACTTATAATTGGGATTTTATTTTATTTTTTGCAGTACTGGGGATTGAACTCAGGGGCATTCTACCTCTGAGCTATACCCCCAGCCCTATTTTTTATTCTTTATTTTGAAACAGGGTCTCACTAAGTTGTAGAGTGCCTCACTAGGTAGCTGAGGCTGGGCGCGAACCCAGATTCTCCCGTCTCAGCCTCCCAAATGCTGGGATTACAAGAGCCACCATGCCCGGCTGGGATTTTATTTTTTTAATTATTATTATTTTTTTTTGCAGTACTGGGGATGGAGCTACACCCCCAGACCTATTTTATTTTGAAATAGGGTCTCATGAAGTTGCAGAGGGCCTCACTAATTAGCTGAGGCTAGCTGCGAACCTGTGATCCTTCTATCTCAGCCTCCTAAGTACAGGGATTAATTACAAGTGTGTGCCACCACGCTTGGCTTGGAATTTTAGATAAGCATTTTTGAAGGTCTTTTGGTTACACAATACCTCCAACAGGATTTTGGGATAGTGCTTTGTAATCAAATTTATTGATATTTATACATTGAAATATATGAATATTTATGTTAAGTATGTTCTTAGTTTTCTGTCACTATAACAAAATATATGATAATCAAGTTATAAATAGAAAAGATTTGTTTTGTTTCACAGCTTTGGAGGTTTCAGTTCATCATTAATCTGCCCTGTTGTTTTGGACCTGTAGCAAGGCTGTGCATCATGATAGGAGCATGTGTCAGAGCAAATCTGCTTACCTCACATCCAAGAAAAAAAGAGAAGAGGAAAGGACTGGGTTGAACAGTGCCATCTAAGGGCATGGCCCCAGTATCTGAAAACCTCCCACTAAGCTTCACCTCTTAAAAGTTTCCATTACCTCCCAATAGTATCATTCTGGGACCAGTTCTTTACCACATCCTAGATGCAAACTGTAGCAGTGGGATAAATGCATGCTGTGAATAGGTTTGCATTATTTCAGGGCAAGTTTTGGAACCCAAACTACCAAAAACTTATTTTGTAGTGTTTGTAAGATGTTAGAGCAAGAGATAAGAAGGATTTTCAACCTCTGTTACCTATCACTTAGTGGGTGAGGAAACTGAGGGTCTTGAGGGGTTACTTTCATTGTGTTGAAGGAAAGACCTTTTCTTTTGGAGGGAGAGAGCTCTGTTTTTCATTTAAGTAGTTGTGATACTTCATGTCATTAAGAGAATTTCCTCATATTCTTTAGTGTACTTTATATGCTTTAATTTCTCTTTTCTTCCCAGATGTATATTATGTTAAATATTCGAATTGTGCTAGTTGGACTGGAGATTTGGACAAATGGAAACCTGATTAGTATAATTGGAGGTGCTGGTGATGTGTTGGGGAACTTTGTACAGTGGCGGGAGAAGTTTCTTATAACGCGTCGGAGGCACGACAGTGCACAGTTAGTTCTGTAAGTGATATTTTAATCAATCAATCAATCAATTAATTTTGTGTGTGTACTGGGGATGGAACCCAGGGGCATTATACCTCTGAGCTACACCCCTATTCCTTTTTATTTTTTTATTGTATTTATTTATATTTGTGTGTAGGCATTCTACCTCTAAGCTACGCTCTTAGCCCTATTTTATTTTATTTTGAAACAGCGTGTTGCTAGGTTGATGAGAATCTCACTACTTGCTGAGGCTGTCCTTGAACCTGCCATCCTCCTGTCTCAGCCTCCCAAGTGCTGGGATTATAGGTGTGTGTCACCATGCCCGGCTCTATTTTTATTTTAAAACAGCATCTTACTAAGTTTTTAGTTGCTGAGGTTGGCCTCAAACTTGCAATCCTCCTTTCGCAGCCTCCCAAGTAGTGGGATTACAGATGTGCACCACTGTATGCATGTGCCCGTAAAAAAATAGTAGTGTGAATGAAGTGGTTAGAATAATCATTTTTACTTACATTCTATTAAGGTTTTTTGGCATTTATTTAAAAGAGGAAAACCAAGCTGAGCATGCTGGTGCATGCTTGTAATCCCAGATTTGGGAGTCTAAGACAGGAGCATTGCAGGTTCGTGGCAGTCTCAGCTACTTAGGCCCTCTGCAACTTAGTGAGACCATGTTTCAAAGTAAAACATAAGCTGGATGTGGTGGCGCATGCTTGTAATCCCAGTACTTGGGAGGCTGAGACTAGAGGATCCAGGTTCGTGGCCAGCCTCAGCAAGTAGTGAGGCCCTCTGCAACTTAGTGAGACCTTGTTTCAAAATAAAGAATAAAAAAAATAAGCCTGGGGGTGTAGCTTGGAGGTAGAATGCCCCTGGGTTCCATCCCTAGTATCACACACACATACACACACACACACACACACACACACACACACACACACACACACACACATAAAAAAAAATAGGACTGGGGGTGTAGCTTGGAGGGGTCATTCTGTATCTGACCATAACATCTGTCCCTCACTCCTGAGGAGCTCATGCCCAGTTCAGAATGCAAAATGATTTAGTCCATCTCCAAAAGTAGTAGAAGGGGATTTGGAGAGGGAGAGGAGGAGGGGAAAAAAGGAGGTTTGAAGATGGAAACAGACCAAATAATACTATGTTCATCTATGAAGGTATCACTACCAACTTTACTGGCATGTACTGGGAAGGAGGAGTGGTTAGTGGGATGGAGTTAGGAGGGAACCACACCAAGAGATAGTTGTGTGCATATGTGAATGTATCACATTGAATCCCACTACAATGTGTAAATTATATTGCACCAATGAAATTATAAAAAAATTAAAAAATATATTTGTAATACTAGTCTCATTCTCTGATGATGTAAAAGGAAACAAGCAGAGCTATGCTGTAATTTTAAAATGTTACTTATCTTTGCCATTTTTCTCCTGTTTTTTGTAGATTTTGTCAATCCAGTTAAGATCACCCAGAGAAATAGGGGTAATGTGTTCTTTTCCCCTAGTACATTTTATAACTTTTACCTTTTCATTTAGAAAGAAAGGCTTTGGTGGGACTGCAGGAATGGCATTTGTGGGAACAGTGTGTTCAAGGAGCCACGCTGGTGGGATTAATGTGGTATGTTGCTCTGCCATTCACTTTTGGGCATTAGGATGGCATCAAGCTCTTGTTGACAATGTACTCCTCCCTTATTCTTTAAAACAATTTTAGGTATTATTAGGGACACAGACACAGTAGAAATGGCAGACATGTTCTTTCCCTGGAGATCATGTTTTCTGATATTTTTATGTATTAGCATCTTTTTGTGAATGAGGAAACAGAGGGTTCATTTGAGAGAATTAAATGAGAATCACAAATTTGTTTTCCTATAGACCACTGTGAATAATCTATTGGTGTAATAATCCATGGGGACTAAACTGATCTGTTGTCTAAAGAATCCATTCTCACTATCAATGCGAGTCATACTAGTATCTTACTAGACCAAAACGTATAAAGACTGTTATCAAGTGCTCATTTATCATGAAGTCTGTCAACATTGTAGTGGATAAATTTCCTTTGGTGAAAAAATAATCTGGGAAACAAAACACTTCCTTTTTATTCAGAAACATAATTAATCTCTTGTGTTTGAACAGTTTGGACAAATCACTGTGGAGACATTTGCATCCATTGTTGCTCATGAGTTGGGTCATAACCTTGGAATGAACCATGATGATGGGAGAGACTGCTTCTGTGGAGCAAAGAGCTGCATCATGAATTCAGGGGCATCGTGAGTAATCGAGTTCTTTCTTCAATATGGTGTTGTAGATCAGTGTTTCTTAACTCTGGAAAAACAGGAAAAAACAGGAAAAGTTATTTTTGATTCCTGAAATACACCAGCGAGAAACCCATTTTCTTTCTTTCTTCCTCCCTCTCTCCCTCCCTCTCTTCCTTCTTCCCTCCCTCCCTCCCTTCCTTCCTTCCTTCCTTCCTTCCTTCCTTCCTTCCTTTCTTCCTTCCTTCCTTCCTCTTGTCCTAGAGATTGAACCAAGGGCATTTTACCTCTGAGGTACATCACTGGCCCTATTTTTATTTTGAAACAGGGCCTCACTAAGTTGCTGAGGCTGGCTTTGAACCTGTGATCCTTTTGTCTCAGCCTCCCTGGTACTGGGATTATAAGTGTGTGCCACCACAACCAGCTTTTTTAAAATTTTGAAATAGGGTCTCATCTGAGTTATTAAGGGTCTCCCCAGTTTGCTGAGTCTGGCCTTGAACTTGTGATCCTCCTGTCTCAGCCTCCAAGTATTGAGATTACAGGTGTGCACCACTGTGCCCAGCTGAGAAACCTATTTTCTAATTAAATAGTTTCAGAGACCTTTAAGAAGGAAACATTTACACTCTTCTGTAAATCAGTTGAGAGATCAAAAGAATATAAGACCATAAAAAAATCTACTGCTAGATTTGGTGCAGATTGGATTTGATTGAAGGACCTTACAAAAAATTTTTCACAAACTCCTTTTTGAAGAAATGCTACATTGTCACTTTAAGCAAAATAAAAAAAAATACTGACTTTGTCTATTACTGGTCCCCATTCTATAGAGATAAAAGGAGGAGGTGTTATAGAGAGGAGCAGAAAGAATAGTAAACTTTTTTTTTTTTTAGGTATAGACACTTCTCAGTACTTAAATAGTATCAATTCACTTATTGCTTAGTCTAGTGAAGTATAGATACTTTGTCCACGTATAGATGAGGAAACTGAAGCCACACATCCAAATTCCTGACTGCTGACTGGGATTTGAAGTTAGAAAGTCTGGGTCCAGAGCCTAAGATCCCATCTTAGAACTTCTTTCAAAAGTCATTACAAAAAGACTGGCATGGTGGTGCATGCCTACAATCCAAGTACCTGGGGAACTGGAACAGGAGGATTGCTGCAGGTTTGAGGCCAGCCTCTGGAACTTAGTAAGATCCGGTTTCCAAGTAAAAAATAAAATAGGGTTGGAGGTGTAGCTTAGAGGTAGAATGCCTCTGAGTTTAACCTCCAGTACCAAAAAAAAAAAGAAAGAAAAGAAAAAGGAGTTAGCATATAGTGGGAAAGATGAACTGTCAACAGAATAAATAAGTGAATATGGAATGTTAGAGGGTGATCAACACTGTGAGCATAAACCAGAGCAGAATGTGGTTGTTTTGGGGGTGGTGTCATTATACAGAGTTTCCTCATTCTCTTTCCACAGTGTGGTAAAACTGGGTATCATAACAAAAGCCCCTCCAAGTGCCTGTAGTTCCAGCTACTCAGGAGGCTGAGGCCAGGGAATTGCAAGTTGGAGCCCCGCCTGGTCAGCAGTGTGAGACCAGTCTCAAAACAAAACAAAACAAAACAAATCTCCCCTAAATCTCTAAATGAGTTGGAAAATACTCTCCTAAGTAAATTTTGTGTCAAAGAGACTAAAGTATAGTAAAAATAGTTTAGCCAGGTGGGGTGGTACATGCCTGTAATCCCAACACTTGGGAGACTGAGGCAGGAGGATCACAGGTGCGAGACTAGCTTCAGTAATTTAGTGAGACCCTGTTTAAAAAAATATATATAGGGCTTGGAGGTAGAATGCCCCTGGTTTCAATCCCCAGAGCCACACAAAATTTTTGAAGAAAATGGTATTATGAATGTTGTATTTAAAATTTATTGTACATTGAAACTTAAACATGAATATAAGATGATCTCAGATATAAAGTGGTTGATCATACCTCTCACCCTAACTGGAATATAAATGTTATAGGGATTAGTAGATCTAAAGAGAGAACTATTTCTGGATCTTGGAGAGGATTAACTATAGTGGTAGGAAGGACACTGCCAACATTGGGTGACCTGATATAGAAGAACCCGGTGGACTTCATCAACCTTATTCTGCTGACCGCTCATCTTTGCCAGTGCGTCTTTTGAAACACATTTAATTGGATGTGGTACCTATTGCCCTACGTGTGGGGCATAGTTGCAAAGGATTTGGAGGGAAAAAATAAAATACCCAGCCCACATAACACCCATTATTAATACTGGTCCAAGTTAAGCACCCCTAATCCCCAAATCCAAAGTCCTAAATGCTCTGAAATCTAAAAGTTTTTGAGCACCAACATGACATTCAAGAAATTTCAAATATTTTGATTTTTAGATTAGGGTTATTCCACTAATAAAATCTGTACAAATATTCCCCAAACCCAAGAAACCGTGTACTTTGAAACACTTCCAGTTCCAAGCATTTTGGATAAGGGATACTCAACCTGTACTTTAACTTGTCTTAGAAGTTCTGGCCAATGTGATGAATAAAGAAAAGATTAAGGAACAAATATTTCAAAAGAGGGAAGGAGTTATATACAGAAGATATGGTTGTTTTTGAAAAGGAAGGTGGTTAATTAAATAATATCAGAAATATGGTTAATAAATATTTCAAGTGATAGATTCCCAGTAAATCAGTTATAACCATTTTGGAAAATGAAGGGGAGAAATCTGCTTATTTTTTTGCCAAAAATTCAAAATAACTAGGAATCTACTTAGTAGGAAGAATGCAGGATCTGTTTAGAGAAGACACAGAAGTTACTGAAGGTCATGACAATTTGAGTAGAGGAGGTATTTTATGAAAAAACTAAATATTGGAAATGTGTCTTTCTTCAACAAATTAAGTCATAAATTTAATGTAATTTTAGTCAGGTTCCAGACATTTATATATACTCTTATTTTGGAACCTGACAAAATGAATTTAAAGTCAATTTGAAAGAATACTTTTGTGATTATAGTGAAGAAAATATTGACAAAGAAGATCCCTGGCCTTCTGTGACTGGCTTACTTCACTTAACATAATGTCCTTCAAGTTTATCCATGTTGTTATAAATGGCAGAATTTCCTTCCTTTTTGAGGCTAAATAATATTTAATTTGTGTGCGTGTGTGTGTGTGTGTCTAAAATCTTTATCCATTCATCTGTAAGTGGGCATTTGGGTTGACATATCTTGGTTATTATGAATACTGCTGCCAGAACGTGGGGTGCAGATATCTCTTTGAAATCCTGATTTCAATTCTTTTGGAAATAGAACAAGAAGTAGGATTGCAGGATAATATGCTAGTTCTCTTTATTATTATTATTTTTTTTGAGGAGCACCCATACTGTTTTCCAGAGTTGCTGCACCATACTACATTCCTGCCCACAATATGAAAGGGTTCTAGTTTCTCCACATTCACTGACACACATTACCTTTTGTTTTGTTGGTGATAGTTGTTCCATTGGTGTTTATGTCTTTTTATGCCAGTACCATACTGTTTAAATTACTGTACCTCTAGTATATTTTGAAGTTAGGAAGTATGATTCCAGCTTTGTTCTTTCTCAATATGGTTTTGGCTATTCAAGGTCCTTTGTGGTATAAGGTGAATTTTAGAATTGTTTTTAAAAAATTTCTGTGAAAGATGCTGTTGGAATTTTGATAGGGGCGTTGCATTGACTCTGTAAATTACTTTGGGTAATATGAACATTTCACCAATATTGCTTATTCCAATCCATGAAATGGGATGTCTTTCTATTTATTTGCATCATATTTGACTTCTTTTTGCAATGTTTTATAGTTTTGAGTATATATGTCTTTCACCTCATGTAGTAAGTTTATTCCTAACTATTTTACTGTTTTTCATGCTATCATAACTTGCACTATTTTCTTAGTTTCCTTTTTGGGTAGCTTGTTGTTAATGTGTAAAATTGCAACTGATTTTTTTTTTTTTTTGGTGGAAGTGAGGATGGAACCTGGGGGCATTCTACCTCCGAGGTACAGCCCCAGCCCTATTTTTTATTCTTTATTTTGAAACAGGGTCTCACTAAGTTGCGGAGGGCCTCACTAAGCAGCTGAGGCTGGCAGCGAACCTGGATCCTCCAGTCTCAGCCTCCCAAATGCTGGGATTACAAGCATGCACCACCATGCCCAGCTGCAACTGATTTTTGAGTACAGATTTTTTACCCTCTACATGTACTGTTTAATAAACATTAATTCCATGTTTATTGTATTAGATCTTTTTAGATGCAAGTGATATAGATGTTTGATTTTTTTTCCTAGATAATATAACTCAAGTCATTTATAGCCAATGGATAATATAACTTTGTAATAAGGTTTTTTTTTTTTTTTTTTTTTTTTTTTTTTTTTTTTTTTTTTTTTTTTTTTTTTTTTTTTTTTTTTTTTTTTTTTTTTTTTTTTTTTTTTTTTTTTTGGTTGTACTGTGGGTAGAACCCAGGGGCCTTCTACCTCTGGGCTATACCCCTAGCACTATTTTAGCAAAAATCTCAAATACAGAATAGTGTTATTCACTGTTGTGGTCATGTGTTATGCTGGATCTCTAAATTTGTTCATCCTACATAATTGCTGCTTTGTATCCTTTGACCTACATCTCGTTAGCCACCTCCCATCCCACTATAACCATGTTTTATTTTCTATCCCTTTGTATTAGACTTTTCCAAGTTCATTCACATTGTGGAAAATGGCAGGATCTCCTGTTTTTTATTTATTTTTACATTTTTGTGATACTGGAAATTGAACCCTAGAATGATCTACCTCTGATCTACATCCCTAGCCCTTTTAATTTTTTATTTTGAGACAAGATCTTGCTAAGTTATCCAGGTTGGCCTCAAATTTCGGATCCTCCTTCCTCAGCCTCCTGACTAGCTGGGATTACAGGTGTGTACCACTGCACCTGGTGGCAGGATCTCCTTTTATAAGGTTGGCTAGTATTTAATTTTGCATGCACATGAGCACAAGTACACATGTACACACACACACACACACACACACCAGTTTACTCATTTATCTGCTGGTGGATACTTAGGTCATTTTTATATCTTGAGTATCATGAATAATGCAGAACCTGGGAATACAGATATCTTTACAAGGTGCAAAATCATTTTTGGGTGGTATATAGCCAGAATAGAGATTACTGGGTCACATAGTAGCTGTGTTTTTAATTTCTTTAGGAATCTTATACTGTTCCACACAGCTGCACCAGTCTCCATCCCACCAGCCTGTGTCAAGCTCCCTTTTCTTCTCTTTGTCCACATTGATCTCTAAGATTTTTGGTAGCAGGCATCCTAACAGGTGTAGGGAGATAATCTCATTGTGGCTTTGACTTGTATTTCCCAGACAATTAATGATACTGAGCACTTTTCCCCACACCTGTAGACCATTTGGATGCCTTTTTTTGAGAAATGTCTATTCAGTTCCTTTTGCTCATTTTAAAATTGCATTATTTGCTTTTCTGTCATTGAGTGTTTTGAATTCACATATATAGTTTCCAAATATTTTCCCCTAATATATAGCCTACCTTTTCATCTTGTTGATTGTTTCTTTTGCTATAAAGATTTTTAACTTGTTAGCTATAGCAATCAAAACAGAATGGTGCTTAGCTCGGTGTGGTGGTTCATGCCTGTAATCTCAGTATCTGGGTGACTGACACAGGAAGATCCCAGGTTGGAGAGTAGCCCGAGCAGCTTAGTAAGGCCCTCTGCAACCTAGCAAGATCCTGTTTCAAAATAAAAATAAAATAGGGCTGGAAATATAGTTCAGAGGTAGAATGCCCCTGGCTTCAAGCCCTAGTAGTGGTGCATGGTGGTGCACACCTGTAATCTCAGTGCTTGGGAGGCTAAGACAGGGGAATCACAAGTTTGAGGACAGACTGAGCTCCTTGATGAGACTCTTAGCAACCTAGCAAGGCCCTGTTTCAAAAACAAAAAAATAAAATAATGCTGATAGGGCTGGGATTGTAGCTGGGAGGTAGAATCCCTAGTTACACACACACACACACACACACACACACACACACACACACACTCCCCTTAGTAACACAAAAACAAAAACATACAAAACATAAACATAGACCATAGAACAGAATAGAGAACCCAGAAAGAAATTCAGACATATATGGTCAACTAATTTTCAATGAGGGCATCATGGGTAAAGTGTAGTGTCTTCAGTAAATGAAGTTAAGAAAACTGGATTTCCACGTGCAAAAGAATGAACTTGGACCCTTATCTTTCAGCATCCATGCATGCTAAAAAATTCAAAATGGACAAATGACCTACATGTAAGACTTGAAACCATAAACCTCCTAGAAGAAAAAATTGGGAAAAAGCTCATTTTTAATCTCATACCAAAAGCTCAGACTACAGATTTTATCAGACTACCCCTGATAAAATTTGAATGTGATTTGGGTTTCTCAAAGACCATGGCATAGCCAGGCATGGTGGCACATGCCTGTAATCCAAGTACTTGGGAGGCTGAAACAGGAGGATCCCAGGTTTGTGGCCAGCTTCTGCAATTTAGCGAGATGTGTTTCAAAATAAAAAAGGCTGGGGGTGTAGATCAGAGGTAGAATACCCCTGGGTTCTGTCCCCACTACCATTAAAAAAACAAAAACGAAAAACCCATGGCATAGCTGGGCATAGTGGCACATGCCTGTAATCCCAGTATTTGGGAGGCTGAGATTGGAGGATGACAGGTTTGAGGCCAGCCTCAGCAATTTAGTGAGGCCCTGTTTTAAAATAAAAAACTAAAAATAGGGCTTGGGGTATAGCTCAGAGGTAGAATGCCCCTTGTTTCAATCCCCAGGACCACACACACACACAAGATCATGACATACAGGTGTGTTAACTACTAGTGTCAAAGGTAAAAATAGTCAGTGGGACTACCTGGAATTATTTTCTAGTTAATTGAGTCAAATAGCAACTAAGAAAAAAGCCAGATAAAGCATATAAAAATTTCATTTGTACAACACTCATGTGGGCAGGTCAAGTTGGATTGTTTCTTAAAGCCCATCTAAATCTTTAAAGAATTGGCCCTGGGGCTCAGGAATTATCTTAAAAAGCATTTCAAAGCCAAGTGTGGTGATAGTCTCCTATAATCCCAGTACTTAGGAGGCTGAGACCTGAGGATTGCAGGTTCTAGGTCAGCCTCAGCAATTTAGTGAGACTATTTCAAGAAAGAAAAACAACAACAAAAAAAAACCAAAATGGCATTTCAGGCTCAAACTGAGAACTATCATAAAGGAGTAGGCAGCCACACTATGTAAGCTGCCTCTTGATTCCTACTGTCTATCTACTGGAATTGCCTGCTCATTTGTGTGTGTGTGTGTGTGTGTGTGTGTGTGTGTGTGTGTGTGTACACCCAGTGGCATTCTACCTCAGAGCTATGCCCCCAGCCCTTTTTATTTTTTTATTTTGAAACAGGGTCTCACTAAATTCCTGAGGGTCTCGCTAAATTGAGGCTGGCTTCTAACCTGCAACCCTCCAATCTCCACCTCCCAAGTCCTGGAAATACAGGTGTGTGCCACTACACCGGGCATAATGACTGATAGCGAGGAAGTGGAACATCTAAGTGTTACAGAGTAACAAGAAAAATTGGGGACAAGATATAGCTAGCTTACAATCTTTCAACTTTTACTATGCTACCTAAAACCTAATTTTGTATAGGACTAAATTTTTTTTGTGTGTGTGGGACTGAAAATTGAACCTAGGGGCATTCTACCTCTGAGCTACACCTCCAACCCCACTTTTTATTCTTTATTTTGAAACAGGGTCTCAGTAAGTTGTGGAGGGCCTCACTAAGTGGCTGAGGCTGGCCGCGAACCCGGATCCTCTGGTCTCAGCCTCCCAAGTACTGGGATTACAAGTGTGCGCCACCACGCCTGGCTAGGATTAACTAATTTTTCAGGTCTCTTCTGATCCAAGAGTTAATGATTTTCTGTTTCATTGTAAGTAATTTGTTTGGGAGATATTTTCCTGGAGGTACAATATATTGTAACCCAAAATGTAAAAACTATTATGTAGTGGCTGAAGTAATGTTTTGTGTTTATTAGGAACAGATATTCTCATGTCTGTCTACTTTTCTTAACTTGTTATCTGCCACTTAAAATATTTACTTATTATTAGCTAAAAATTTCAAAAGGTATAATTGCAATGACAAAGATTTTTTTCTTCATATTTATTACAGAGGCTCCAGAAACTTTAGTAGTTGTAGCGCAGAAGACTTTGAGAAGTTAACACTAAACAAAGGGGGAAACTGCCTTCTTAATATTCCAAAGCCTGATGAAGCCTATAGTGCACCCTTCTGTGGTAATAAATTGGTGGACCCTGGGGAAGAATGTGACTGTGGTACTCCAAAGGTCAGTTTCATTTTTGATTTTCGCTTTGTAAAATTACCCACAAGATATGTGAAAATATAATTTTGGTTTTGAGAAACTGTCACAGGAGCTAAATAAAATACATTATAGGAGCAAAATCAGGATAGTTATTTTGTTCTGTGTGGATATGTTCTGGATTGGTCATATCCTTTTCAGAATATAATTAATAGTGCTATATGTTTTGAAGTCAAGGAAAGCACCATGAGTGCTTTTCTTTGTTGTTGTTACCTCCTACTATTTCTATTCTGGTTATTGGCTTATTTATTTACTTTAAAAAATGAGGTATCTACTTATTTTTTTTTTTAATTATTCGTACAATGTAAGCAGACATCTTTGTTAGGTACAAATTGAAAATGACATATGTGTCCACATTTCTTTTTTTTTTAAATTTTTTATTGTATTAATTCGTGCAACATAGCATATATCTTTGTTAAGTACAAGTTGTTAACAACATATTTGCACACACTTCTCATTTGACCCTTCCCCAATTCCCACCCCATTCCCTCTCCCTCCCTCCCCCTCAGGTTCACATCAGTGAGTGACATTGATATGATTGTGTAAGTACATCATGTGCTTTAGGGCGTCCCTCTGCCCCCTGCGTCCACTACAATTAAATCAACTTCTTTGCTTATCGAGGATCTCTCCTTTTCATCTGGAGACCCTCCTATGCCCCATCTTCTCCCTAGCATCCACATATTAGGGAGAACATATGCTTCTTAACTCTTTGTGACTGACTAATCTCA
>PVLC010041792.1:0-13230 GCA_004027655.1 Graphiurus murinus | reverse complement strand
AGAAATGTTTAAAGGCTTCCAAGGGCATGAACCGCTCTTTTAAGACAGCATATCTTGAAATGTGGTTCATGGAGCAGCTGCATTAGCACCAGCTGGAAGGTTATTAGAAAGGCAAAACCTTGAGTTTCACTCCAGACTTGCTGAATCAGAATCCGTATATTAGCAAGAGCCCCAGGAGATGCTAATGTGCTGGAATCTTTGAGAACCACACTTTCTCTCTCTCACTCCCTTTTAAAAGAAGTTCCTATATACCATTTATTTATTTATTTATTTACTTATTGTGGGGGATTGAATTCAGGGCCATTTCTACTTCTGAGCTACACCCTCAGCCCTATTTTATTATTATTTTTATTTGGAAGCAGGGACTCATTAAGTTGATAGGAACCTCACTGAATTGCTGAGGCTGACTTGGAACCTGAGATCCTCCTGCCTCAGCTTCCCAAGTATTGGGATGACAGGTGTGTGCCATCATGCCCATTTTTAATTTTTTAAAAATATTATCAGATCATCAAAAATCAGCAGTTCACAATAACCAAGTTATGGAATTAACCTAGGTGTCCATTGACAGATGAATGGATACCAAAACTGTGGTGTATACACACAGTGAGATTTTACTCAGCCATAAAGAGCAAAATTGTGTCATTTGCAGCAAAATGGATGGAACTAAAGAATAATATACTAAGTGAGATCAGCTAGTCTCAGAAAGTCAAGGGTCATATATATATTTTTTTTTCTCATATGTGGAAATTAGAATGAAAATAGGAAGCAAAGAGGACTTCAGATAAATGAAGAGAGAAAACAGTAAAGTAGTGGAAGGGGTTTAGGGGAGGGAGATGGAGAGGGAAAAGTGAGGATTGAGGAAGAGAACAATTCAAATAAAGGTAGGTCCACACAAGGAGGTTTCCCTACCAATGTCACTAAGGAGTATGGCTGGTATGGGGAGGAAGGAGCATGGAGGGGTTTACAAGAGGGAAAAATGTCAAGTGCTGTGTGCATGTATGCTTGAATCACTTTGCATCTCACTGTGATGTATAAATTATATTGCACCAATAAAAGTATATATATATATTTTTTTTTTTGGTTTTTTTTTTTTGGCGGTACTGGGGATTGAACTCAGGGGCATTCTACCTCCGAGCTACACCCCCAGCCCTATTTTTTATTCTTTATTTTGAAACCGAGTCTCACTAAGTTGCAGAGTGCCTCACTAAAAGTATATTTTAAAAAACCAGCAAATTAGCAGAACTCACTGGCCAAATGCCTTCATTGAACTCTAGTTTCATGATTTGCTTGGGGTTCAATGCAGTCATTTGTGTCAATTATACAATTCTCACCGAAGACATTTTCCTAGTATATACCCAGTATTCCTCCTGTAAGCATCCACACACTGGAAGTCCTTTTTGCATATTAGTGATGATATAAGCTCAGATGGCCAGATGAATTTAGTTACTCCTTAATTCAGACAGAAAGTAGAATGACGGTTGCCAGGGGCTTGGAGGAAGAGGAACAGGAAATTGTTTAATGGAAACAGAGTTCCAGGTTTACAAGATAAAAAGAGTGCTGGAGGTGGCTGGTGGTGCTGGCTGTACAACAAGGTGATGTACTCGATGCCACTGAGATGTACTTTTAAATATGGTTAAGAGGCTCAATTTTATGTGACATGTGTTTTACAATAATTTTTTTTTTTAGTTTAAAACAAAAAATTCCCCCTTTTTCCTAGAAGCAATGGTCCCTTCAAAGCTGCTGTTTCCAAACCCATTTATGAATTTCTACCTTAGGTTTTGAAGGGCCGTAATGGTCACTTTGTGACTTCAGTAAAGGAGTTAATGCCTGAGTTATCAGTTAACAAGTGGGAAGTGGTAAAGGGGGCATGAGAGCATGAGGTATCATGAAAGGGCATGCGTTTGAGTGGGAATCATGGGAGCCATGGTCACCTTCCCCTCGGGTGGTTTCTTTTTCCCTGAAGAACTTCTGTGCTTCTAGGGAGTGGAAACAGACACACAACACAGACTCCCCAAAGGGATTAGAAGGTCAGCTCTGCCAGGTTTGGAAAACCCAGTATCCAGGACTTCTGCCCCCTCTGCCCAGGCATCTGTGAGCTCTCTGCAAAATAGGACTTCCTGTTTTTGAGCTAATATTTAAAATGGCTCATGAAGGATTTCTTGGACATAACTAGTCCTTGCAAAGCAATATTCTCATGATTAAACTATAAACAAATCAGGAACATATGGAGTGAGTTTCCCCTGGGTTTGGCAATGCGCACGTTGGATTCGGTTCTGTCCGGGCGATGTAGAGGAAAGCTGGTTTCCAGTGTCTGCTGAATCAAACCTGGCCTTGCTTTTCCCAGTTCCCTTTTAGGCTCTGGCAGTTTATGAAGCAGACAAAGATTTCGGAGTCTGTGTTCTGACGCTCTCAGTTCTTCACACTAATGCAGGATTTATTCGTCTAGGACTAGGGAGCCCAGTTGTACAGATTGCAACTCTTCTCTCTCTCTCTCTCTCTCAGTTTCTGTACAGTTCAAGAGGCTTCTTTTTTAATTTATGAATGAAGGGTTTCAGACTTTGGTTATTTCAAAGAATAGAGACTCTCTTTAGGTGAACTCTTTCCCACTTGCCCACAGAGATCTGCGCTCACTTTTCTTCTTGCAGCTCGGCATTGAACTCTGTGGGCAGAGGTGTTTTGATGGAGTGTCCTGGCTCTGCAGAGAGCACTTCCATGATGCCAGAAAGAATGCTCACCTTCTTGGGCATTTCAGAGGGGCGTTTTAGAAAGAAAGAAGCAGCTCTGGCCTTGGGATCTGAATTGTTTTTTTTTGGGGGGGGGGTGCTCCTTCCCTATTATGTATCATTAACATGTTTTTGAATATAATTAACAGTTCTGGGCCTTTTTAGATGAAATACTCTCTGTACTATTTGGAAATTATTTGCCTACAGGCACAGTACCACTCATACTAGGAGTGTTGTGGGACTAACCTATGTGTTGGGGAATATTTAATTTCTTACTAACTCAGGAATACGGGCAAGTCAGTCTTAGCAATACATACATATTTTGGGAAGTTTGAAGAGAAACTTTGTATCTTTACACATGTTCAGATATAACTGATGTATCTGAGATGAAATGCACAATGAAGACCATGTCTTTTTACACCAGGCTATTCAAATCTAATTGACAAATAGCATAACCATGCTTCTCCTCTGTTAATGAGCACATCTGTAATTAACCGGAGCACTAATAATGGGAGACTCAAGAGTGACAGAGAGAAGAATTCTTCCTAGACAGCAGTATTACATTATAGAAAACATTGAGATGTTCAAACTTCAAACATAATAAATACCACCCAATATGTCCAGTATCTGTAGAGACCAAATAATTTTAACCACCCTCTCTACAACATCAACAAAAAAATAAGGAAGAATAAAAGAAACCCAAAGGCTAAAAGAACAGCATTCTTTTGGGGGAGAAGAATTTTACAAAAACATGCAGGTAGGAAAATAGGCAGTATAAGGAAAATATTGGGGGAAAAAAATAAAATTAAAAAAAAAAAACAAACAAGAAAGTACAGAGCATGCTATAGTGCCATCAATGTTTCTCTGCCTCCAAGATCTGAGCCACCAAAACTTTGCCCCATGATTACAACCTCCCTGGTCATCACACCTGGGTTTGCAATGATTGGCAAGATATCCACATGCGAATCATTGTACTTCTTTGAGTCTCACTCTCTTCCTCTGTAAAATGGGAACAATAGTCCCTGTCTTGTAGGGTTACCCTGGGGAGCCAGTGAGATCATTTGGTAGGAGCCTTTCCATGGCACCTGGAATATAATGAGTGCTCACAAAATAGCACCTGGTGTTTTTGTTGCCAAGCCCCCATCCTGAATCCCTGCTGTATCTGCCACTTACCGCCATGCAACCTTGACCCTCAGGCTCTCTCACCTCTAACAGTCCCTCATCTACTCCTGACTCCAGGGCTCTCCTGAGCTTTCTCCCTGTTTCTTCTCCTGCTGCAATCAGCAGCCATGTCCTACTGATCCTTCTTGCCTAAACCATTCATAATTAGCCTCCCTCCTTCTATTCTTCATTAACATCTCCATGTCCAGGACTTTAATTTTGTCTTCACAAAAGTAGTCCACTACATTATGACATTCCAGTTTGATTCATGCTGACCGCAGAGCCCCAGGATAATTTACTTCTCCTTGGTAAAGACTAGTCGATTCTTGTTACTCATGGTACTTCTGTTCTATAAAGTTACTGTGAACATCAAATTAGTGAATACTGAACCATTACTACCAGGAGAAATGTAATGCTTGCTTCAAAACTCAATATATGCCTTTGTCTTATGTGTGTTTCTGTTTAAACACATCATACTTAACACACACTGTAGATTTGTTAACATTGAATTGATGGTCATGGCCCACAGCCCTGTAACTCATGCCTTGTACAATGCTTATGGGACGCATGTATGTCCTCTCTGAGGCACGTCAGTCTTTCCACAGTTAGGAGCACAGAGGGGCACTTTAGCACTGTGCTTGGGGCCTTTCTAAACAGCAAAAGCACCAAAAGAAAACATCCAAATGTGAAAAACATGGCACTAATCTCCGTGGAAAAGATTCTTGTCTACAGTATGAAGAGTTGAACCAAGAAGGTTCATCAATTTCCCCCTTGGCTTGAACTTTAACTGCTCTGTACTTGTCCACGAATAACTCTGAAAACACCTCCAGAATCGTCAGGGTTTACAAACACGACATTCCGGTGAGTAGGCACATTTTGCAAAAATAGAATCCATGGGAGATGATCAACTGTATGGGTGCCTACCTGGCAGGATCACTGTGCAAATTAAAAGAGAGAATCTAAGCAATGAGTAGGCACTTGACAAATGAGAGCTATTCCTAATTGTTGTTGTTGTAATTATTATTATTAATGACCATGATCATATTCACCACTGTGATGGTCTTATAACTGAGGATGCACCACCGTCTCTCCCCTATGCCACCCTACATGTAGTTTTAAGGTCTGAATATGCCACTTCTGGCCTTGATATTCAAGTTCCTTCCAGTGTCTCTAACAATGGTTGCTTTCTTTTTTCTTCTCCAACAAAATTAGCATGGTCGCTCTTCTTCGTGTACACCCCAGGTGAGCCTCCCTCTATGAATTTTCTTCCCATTTACTCTCCCTCCTTTTTGGGTTTGTCCCCCTTTTTCTCACCCTCCCACTGTCGTGGAATTTCAGCCCTTAAGACTCTCAGGTTAAAAACAACTCTGAAACCTTTTCTAGCTGGAATTAATATCTCCCGTTTATCATCCTCAATAACCGTGTTTTTCTGTTCTCATGGAAGCTGTCATTTTCTATGTTTTGTTAGAACTTTTATGCACATGTTTTATTTCTCTGAATAGGTATGGGGAGATCTGATTCATCTTTTCATATACTGCATATCTCTTAGCACAAAGCCTTGTCCTTGGGAGAGGCGATAATAAATGCTTACAGATTAAACACAACAGCAACAACAGCAGAAACTGAATAAGTCTATTCTTTTTGCTTTGATTGAAAAACACACGCTATTTCCAAAATCACACTTTTATCTGAGAAATTCTACGTATGAACAAACCAACTTAAAAAGAAGAGCTCTTAACGTATCATGAAAGCCACAGAGAGCCCACACTTGGTTCTCAAAATCTGGCGGATTGTTCCTGAATGTACGTCCTTATCATTTTCAACCTCTGGGCCCTTTGGCGGGCAAGTCATGAACCTCGAAATCAGGGCTAAATAATTCCGGCACCGACATTTTCAAAATTACATCATAGTTTCTTTCAACAGTCTCATTCTAATAACCCAAACAAGAGCACTTGACACTTGGCTGGGAAATTGCATCCAAATAGCCTGAAGCTTGGGCAAACAAATGTAGTGCACTAACCTATTACTTCTGCCTCTGCAGTGGGGCCTGGTGCAAGGGCACGCCTTTCTACCAGTGATCGAGTGTGTTCTTGTCTATGCTGGGAACCCAGAGTAAAAAGAGGAGGCAGGACTGTAACACTCAGGGAACTGTTCCTTTCCTGTCAGGCACCGAAAGCATCTTTATTTTCAATGAAAAAGGATGTGATGGAGAATTTCACAAGTTGCTAAATATGTACTCATTTGCTCCTAGTAATGTAATTTTTCACCACCACCACTTGATTTCAGAAGAGAATCCAGGTACATGTCTTGCCTGCATGAGTTTCATCTTCCTATGAGGAAATAGCAAGCAGGCCACCCACAGGGGACTGTGATGAGGCCTCCCAGAGTGTGCACATGGCCCGGGCCCTAGTGCAGGTGCAGCTGCCTCCTCCTTGCCAGTGGGAGGGCAGGACAAGGCAGCAGGCACTTTCAGGGGCACCTGTGTGCACCTGCCAGTCACCTGCTCTGCTGCAGGAAGTTGCCACTTTCCCGTTCCTGGCTTTTCAGGTCTGTGCATTTAGAATAAGTATCAGTTCCCTGTCCTCCATATATTTGTGAGGACAACTCAGCCATGTGATGGACTTTTTATCTCCTCCTCTGAAATCAAAGATATGATTTATAAATGTCATGTGCAAATCGTCTTCTCTAGTCACAAATTCTGCTTCAGGAATAAAGAGGTATGAATATGCGTGTGTGTCTGTGTGAGTGTGAGTGTGTGTGTGTGCATGCACATGCACACATGTGTGTATTTTAGATAACTATGTCGCTGACTATCACTGTTCCTATGGAATGGGGACAGGGAGAGCTGGGCACTGCGTACACGTGGCCATGCAGAACATGGCAGGAAGTGGGGTGATGAATGGATCTTCAACTTCCTTTAAGAGATAGAATATTGAAAGCAAGTGGGGAATTGTCCAGAGAAGTGTCATAATCCTTTTTAACTCAAAGGAACATTTCATTGTTAAATCCATTCTCCAGGAGCACCCATCACCACAGAGACACAGCCTCCTTAAGGATAATAACTAGTTCTTTGACAGAACACCTAGCAGAAGTCAATAAACCAAGATCCCCACTTTCCCTCTGAGTTCAAATACCCCAGGAAGCCCAGCTGCTCTTGGGGCTTGGGCGAGGCTGCCTTCCTTGGCCTCTCCACAGCAGCCTGCAGGTAACCATTTTCCTTTATAAAAATGCTTTGGTCTTTCATGAATCTGATTAACCCCTAAAATAAGAATGGTACATTTTAGAATTAGTTTCCTTAACTTGAGAGCAGCTAGGGACTGAATCATGTCCTCCAAAATTCACGGGTGGAAGCCCTAAGCATCAATATCTCAGAATGTGACTCCCTTTGGAGATCTGGCCTTGGAAGAAGTGATTAGGGTTAAATGAAGTTGTAAAGGTGGGCTTAAGTCCAATACTAGTGGTGTCCTTATAAGAAGAGATCAGAACACAAGTACTAGAGAGACCAAGGAATGGTCATGTGAGGACACAGTGAGAAGGTGGCATCTACAAGCCAAAGGGAGAAGCCTCGGGAAATCAACCCTCCTGCCACACTGATCTCAGACTTCAGTCTCCAGAACTGTGGGAATATACATCCCTGTTGTTTAAGCCACCCAGTCAGTGGTATTTTGTAATAGCAGCCCTAGCAAACTTATACAATAGTTATGAGTTATTCATTAGCTTTGGATTATCCAAAATGATTTTTTAAATTTATCATCAGAAAAGACAATTTTAGGTTTTAGTGGCACACATATATTTCTTCTTCTTTATTTATTTATTTATTTATTTATTTATTTATTTATTTATTTATTTATTTATTTATTGTCATTTCTCTTGCATCCTAATAGTTACTAATATTGGTTCCCAACACATTATTAGAGGAATACACTAAGTTCTTGTACGCTCTTTAATTTTGACACAGGATCTCATTTGTTCCTCTCAGGTACTCTAGGAAGACGGTAGGAATTATTTTTTATTAATTTATAAGTGAGGAAATAGACTCAGCTGAATGATCTACCCAGGGCTCAAGAGTGAACTTAAAACCAAGACTTTCAATTCTACTTCCTCTACTGCTGCCTTCCACATTCTGTCGCTTTTTATTTTTCCTAAACATTATACTACTTTCAAGTTTGGGTTGTTTTTACATCTCTGCACTTACTTCTTTGTTCTTGAGACTTTGCCTTATTCTTCCGCAATTCTGTCAGGTTGTTTTTTTTTTTTTCTGTCTCTCTTAATTATGGGCACTGGTGTTATCACTGCAGTGGCTTTCTTAGAAGACAATTCATGCAATTCTTCACTCTGCCTTCTTTGTGACATTTTTCAAGAGGAATTTTTCCCCCCATTTGATTTCCTAGAGAAATCCAGGATCTACCTGCAGGATCTTTAATGAAATCCCTTTTCTTAGGCCATTCCCTACAACTATAGTTTCTGAATGTTTTAGGAAGATGAAGACTCGTGGAATGTAAAAGTAAAGGCCTTTTGGCACCTGTGGATTAATTCTACCACTATCTTAGAACTTCATACTTTAGGGTCAGGGGTAACTTTAATGGGAGACATTGATTCTACATGTTAGAAGATTGCAAACAGAAAAAACAAACAAACAAAAAAAACAACCAAAACTATCAGTTCTTATGGGGCTAGACAAGAGAAGCAGATTCAGTGTTGGAACCCGGGAGTCATGGATCACTGTGGCCCATCTGCATAAACTGCTGATAGGATGAAAACCTCCAGCAGCCCTCAGCCCAGAAAATTCAGGATGAGAGGAGGATAGAATTGCAACTAAAACCATGGTTGGAGCAGGAAAATCAGACCTGCTACACCAAACCACACCCAAGGGAAGGTGTTTGGGGCTCTCCAGAGACAAGGGCTGCTTTGCCTTTGTTTGGTGAGGTTCCCCAGGTTGGGTGATCGGGGTGATGTGACCCAGTGGGGAGAGCCCAGGGAGTCTGGAGCCAAATGTTGCTCATCTGGGACCGCCACTCATGTCATCTGTGACTTAAACCAGTTCAATGGACTCTTTGTCCAAACCACACTGAGAAAGATGCTTCTACACACAGATGAATAGACATGTTAGTGAATTCAAAGGCATGTTCACAAATGTTGAGTTGACGTTTCACACATATTCTTTATTCTCTGGCCCATTAAAGGGAAAAAAATGACAGGGTTTTCAAATATGTTGTGGCCACTTGATATCTAAATAATAAGACTAATAGCAGTAGGGGCTACAGAAGCCAAATATGATACTACATGCTATTCTATTCAAGTATGATTTCATTTGCCTCCCAGATAACCTGTTTCTATCTGATTCTACAGATGGGGAGACTGAGCCTTAGAAAGGTCAAGGAACATGCCTAAAGGTACTCACCAAACAGGTGGCGGAATCAGAATAGGAATCCAAACCAATCTAATTAAAAAAAACCTACAATCTGAACCAAAGCACCTATATGACCGTAAGGTGTGGATTTTTTAAATCAATTCTATTTCACATCTTCTGACCAGCTGTCCCGTAACTATTAAAACAATCCCAGAAATGGACAAAACTTGGCATCCAATTTGCATTTCCAAGACTGTTCTTCATACTGAATACAACCTGAAAACCCTCTGTTTTTGAGGCAGGTCATCTTTATGAATCTAAGCCTTCAGTATATTACTGAAGTACAGAAATGCAGGTTTTCAGCAAGTCTTAGCTGATAGAAATCTGGATAAAAGGAACGCACTGTGGTGATATTAATTATTTAAGCAATGTTTTCTAGAGGAACCACCATGGCCTTAAAAAGGGGGTCCATGAGCTGTTCTCATATATTATGAATATTTATAGTATTATAGTATCTATGTTTCAAATGTGGGCTTTAGTTAAAAGCCTCATGATGCCTTTGGCTTTGTTGTTTAGTTTCATCTGTTGGGCATCAGAACAGAAGAGGTTAAGAAGACCCTTCTAGAGAGATGATAGAAATTCAGACCGACAAACTTTTCAATTCCCAAACATGAGCCAGGTGTGGTGGTGCACACTTATAATCCTAGTACTTGGGAGGCTGAGACAGAAGGATCACAGATTCGCAGCCAGCCTCAGCTACTTAGTGAAGCCCTCTGCAATTTAGCAAGACCCTGTTTCAAAATAATTAAAAATAGGACTGGGCGTATAGCTTAGAGGTAGAAAGTCCCTAGGTTCCATCTCCAGTACCATAAAAATAAACAAGCAAGCAAACAAAAAGAACAATTCTCAAATGTGGTCCCATAGTCATGGAGACTTAAAAACCACAGATTCAAGATTATTTTTAGTCAGATATCCAAATTATCCTTTCACAGAGATAATTGTATCACTCAGTTCTTTAAATTAGACATCTTCAATTTATATAATTTGCCCAAAGCAAGGAGTCAAGAGAGAAGGAATGCGAGACAGAAAAAAACTTGAATATCCCTTTATTGATATTATTATACAAACATTTCTTTCTTTTTGGATCTAACATCACCATATTTTGTTTAGAACACCACACATGGCCAAAAAAGAATAACAATATGAAATGAACTCTTCTAAACTAATGCCTTGTCTGTTTCTCAGGTTCTCCAGAAGTCAGAGAAAAAATAATCTATGAGAGCGATTTCTATGCTGAGTGAGCTCTTACAGTTCCAAATATTGATTTTTATCTTCATGCAGCAAACCTCAAAATGCCAGGTCCCCAGATGAAATCCCGCCCAAACCTTTTCCTGACCCATCCTTTAGTTTTTCAAATCATCTTTCCTTTTCATCACTGACAACTTCTCCCTGAGTCCACCTACCTTCCCCAAAATAACAGCTTCAGACTTGGATTTTTTTCCCTTTTCCTGTCTCTTTAAGTCAGAAACTTCCTGAGGTTCCCAGGGCTGGCTGCCTCTCTCAGCAGGCACCCAGGGCTCCCAGCGTCTCCACTGCAGTGAGATTTGCAAGGGAATCTGAAAAACACCTCCAGATCTGGATCCATCCCTTAGGACTCCAGGCATCCACACTGACACCAGGGGGTAGGGGTCCAGGGTGGGAGGTCCAGACATCCTATGAACTATGAACGGAGGTTGCAAACCCAGAACCAATTGATACTGGCAGCTCTCAAACAGGATAAGTCTCTAAACTGAAGAGGGCATAAAACCAATGCAAAAAAAAAAAAAAATCCATCTAAGGAATAAACAAAGAGCAGTAAAATTGTTTGAGACTCCAATGCCTACCTTAAAGAATGCCCAAAGCTCTTGCCTTCACATGGATCCTCTGGTCTGGATCTGTTTCCTAGCCCTCCCTAACCGGCGCTTTCTTAAACTGAGCAACAGTCTCAAGTGTCGGGGCTCTGCAAATACTCATGCTACACACACAGCCCTGCGGTGCCAGGCAGCCCCTGCGTCTCCTTCCCCGCCGGCGTGCCAAAGCGCTGGCCACCGACCAGCTCCTTCGTGGGATGGAATGGGGAAGGGAAGAGAGCCAGCCGGAGCCAGGGGGCGCATTCCACTCCCCCAGGACTAGGTGGCCGCATGGCTGGCTCAGCAGGATGGATCCATTTGATCCCTTTTTAAAAACCACAAAACTCCTCCCCTAAGAGTTTCTGGACCCCCGTTCTGCTCCCTGGCGCCTGGCAGACACAGCACCTGGCCGTGGGCGTGACCCACGGGCACCTGAGTGGAGTGTGCTGCTAGGTGGCCACCCCCGCTGGCGGGACAGGGTCCCTCTTACCTTCAAGGAGTCCCAGCTCTCAAAAACCTGGCTGCAACCTCCAGGGGGTCCTGCGTTTTACTCGGCCCGGGAGGCCACCCCTTTCAGAAACAGGGGACATTTCGAAATGAAACAGAAAGTAACCCAGGGATCCAGCCAGACCCTTGGTGTGGCTCGCACTTGGAGGTCCCCAAGCTCTGCCAGGCTTCCCACCGTCGACTGGTCTACTGGGCTATTTCTGCCCTCTCGGATTCCCGGGAAGCTGCAGCTGCAGTTTGGGAGTCTGGAACTCACACCCCGAGCTATGCTTTTTTTTTTTTTTAAGAGTATTTGTTGAGCTTTTTAGCATGCAGTTTGTTTCTTTCTGCAGGGAACTACTCAGTGAACCCATCACCTGACTAGGGGTGGCTTCATTATTTAATTCAAACTGCAGTATATGAGTTTTGACCAGAAGCCACCCAGGCTGCCCCTCCCACAGCTCCCATTCCGTGCCCTGGCGAGGGGTGGAGGGGCTGTCTTTTTGCTGCTTGCCCCCACCCTGTTTTCCTTTGGTTTGATTCTTCTTGGGTAGAGGACCCCCTACATGCCAGCACTGAGTTAGCAGGGATTTCTTGAGATGTAACTGCAGCAGCTTCCTGGATTTTCTTTCCAGCAGATACTCTATGGATTCCATAAACCACTAAATGGGTTTTCAAATGATAGAGCATGCCATGCATTGAGAAACCTCACATAGATTTATAACACATGTGCAAACAAAACCTAAACCCCACAGCGTTTATTGTTGTGGCCACATATCTAAATTATGAGAACCCCCCCCCCACTTGCTTGTGTGTGGGGGGATCTTTAGCCAAACCCCTGCCCTGAACTTGATCCTCATAAACCTCCTCAAATAAACATGTCAAGTACAAATTACTTGCTTGCAATACAAACATCTCTTAAAGGCCAAGACCCCAGCCTCCACTTGCAACCACTTCATAACCCCTAAGGACAGTCTACACAGACATTTTGAAGCCACCACTGTCTAGGGTGAAAGTAATAGGAATTATTTCAGCCTGTCCCCATTTCTCTGTCTTAGCATCTGCCATCCCTACCCAAGACATCAATGGAGGGGCTGGCATGTTCAGACGTGGAACAGGCCCATGAACGGGAGGAGGCTCTTGGAGAAACTGAGATGTCTGTACATGAGCGTAGTAACACTTAAAGCTTCATGAAGCCTGGCGTGTGGGTGAGGTGGTGCACACCTGCAATGCCAGTACTTGAGAGGCTGAGATGGGAGGATTGCAGGTTCCAGGCCGGCATCAGCAACTTGGGGAGACACTCAGCAACTTAGCAAGACCCTTTTCAAAATACAAAATAAAAAGGGCTGGGGTAGAGCTTGGAGGTAGAATGCCCCTGGGTTCAATCCTCAGTACCAAAAAACATAACAAAACAGAACAAAAACTCTCATCTGTTCATTTGTTCCCTGTCAAGATGAGTTAAATGCTTCCAGGACTCTAGGCCTGCTAGTCTCCTCCAAGCCTTGCTGGGGCTTTGCTGCAGAATCTGGGAACGATTCTTGAAAAGGACTATTCCCGTTTAGGAGAACAAATACTAACATTGCTTCTCTTCCTCCTCCTCCTCCTCCTCCTCCTCCTCCTC
>PVLC010041791.1:0-13308 GCA_004027655.1 Graphiurus murinus | reverse complement strand
TGCGGTACTGGGGATTGAACTCAGGGGCATTCTACCTCCGAACTATACTCCCAGCCCTATTTTTTTATTCTTTAATTTGAAACAGGGTCTCACTAAGTTGCAGAGGGCCTCACTAAGTAGCTGAGGCTGGCCGCAAACCCGGATCCTCCGATCTCAGCCTCCCAAATGCTGGGATTATAAACCCATGCCCAGCTCCCAATAACTTTTTTTTTTTTTTGCGGTACTGGAGATTGAACTCAGGGGCATTCTACCTCCGAGCTACACCCCTAGCCCTATTTTTTATTCTTTATTTTGAAACCGAGTCTCACTAAGTTGTGGAGTGCCTCACTAGGTAGCTGAGGCTGGCCACGAACCTGGATCCTCTAGTTTCAGCCTCCCGAATGCTGGGATTACAAGCGTGCGCCACCACGCCTGCCTACCTTTGCATATTAAAATAAGGTTTCCAGGGAATAAATCTAGAATATACCAATCAACAATAAGTGGTTGCTGAGGGCAGTGACAAGTGTCTAAGAAAGTTGTTTTCTTTTTTTTCCTTGCTATGCAAATCTCTCACCTGTGGCTGCAGCACCATTTTGAGTGGTACTGAAAGTCTTTGTCCTGGGCTTTGTCCTGGTCCCATAATCTGTGCCTGCTGCACAGAGGAGAGAGTCAGTGGCTGGGTTGAGGGTGGTTGCTGGGGCTGTGGCTGCGATGATGGAGGCTGTGGTACAATCTGGATTTTCTGCTGTGGCTGCTGCACCTGCAGCTGGATGGTGACAACTTTGGCAGGCTGCCCCTGGGCATTCTTGGCTTGAGTCAGGGCTGCCAGCTGGTTGCCCTGTAACACTATCTTGCCTGGTAGACTCCCTAGCACAACATGCCGATGTCCTTGGGGGCCTCCAGACTGTGGCTGCTGGAGGACCAGGGTGATGCGTTTCGATTCCCCCTAAAGAGAAGAAAAGAAATTGTAAGAAAGGTACAACATTAAAGAATGATTCACCTTGAAATATTTTTACCAGTTTTTTTATACTAGATTCATAACAACTAAGGATCAGAAGACATTCATTTTGTTCATTCCTGTATCTGTCCTGATAGAAATTTGTCTATAACACCTCTGCCCAGTGAGTATCAAGACTATTTTTGAAAAGCTTCTAGGGAGAGGATCATTATCTTCTAAGGTAGTCACTCTGTTTTCAAAAATCTATTTAAACAGAAGTCTTTATATCAAACTGAAATCCAGCCCGTTATAGGTTCTACTTATCTTAATACAGTTCCCAACTCTTTGGGCTTTTTTATTCAGAGGCTATAGAGGCTCTACTTTCTTACAATGGGAAGTGGCCTTCTCACTGGTCAAAATAGGTGGAGTACAATCTTAGTAGTAAGAATGGGAGAAAAATATAGCATTTACAAGTCTTGCAATATGCTTTTTCAAGTGTTTGTTCCCATAGCATCTTATATTTTTCATAAAGCAATGTATCATACATTACTGTGAATTCTTGCTTAATGTCTGCCTTTTCTAGCAGAATGTGAGCTCTATGAGGACAGTGAATGTGTCTGTCTTATTTGGGGGAAGGTACTGGGGATTGAAACTAGGGGCTTTCTATCTCGGAGCCACATCCCAAGCCCTATATTACTTTTTATTTTGAAACAGGGTCTCACTATGTTGCCAACAGCCTTGCCAAGTCACTGAGGCTGACCTCAAACCTGTGATCCTCCTGTCTCAACTCCCAAGGACTGGTATTAGAGGGGTGATCCACCACACACCCAGTTATGTGTCTATCTTATTAATACCAGATAGGCACAAAGCTAAACATGTAAAAGCTCAAAAAATGTTAACATTAACTGCTCCCACCAAGTAATAAGTATGTGGCTATCAACACTAACCGATAAAAAGCAAAGGTGGAATTTAAATAGGCTTTCCCAGCGATAGCTCTCAAGACTGCTCTCTCTCTCTCACTGTTCCTGGGCCTTCTATGAAACCAAAATTCACCTCCCCCTCTCACTCAAGTCACCTGGGTAGGTGTCGAGGTCAGTGTAACTGCAGGCTTCAGAGGGGGCCCTGTGGCCCCAGGGTTTCCAGCAGGAGCTGAACCCTTAACAGGTTGGAGGACCAGCTGCTTTACCGGTCGGCTGGGCTGGACAATGCGCTGAACAGCAGCCTGGTTCCCAGGGACCTTGGCGGCCAACACTGTGTTACCAGAGACAATGGAAACACCTGGTCGAAGGGGTGTGCCGGTTAGCACTTTGGTAAAAGTGACTTTTCCACCATTGGCTGTGCCAGCCACAAGGGGCTGAGCTGTGCTGGTGATACCTTGGGCCTGAATTTGTGCCACATGGGCACCAGTGACTGAGGAGCTTGGTGGGGCCTTAAGAATAACAATCTTGGGGGCCGACTGAGGTGCTTGCCCTCCAGTACTACTGGAGGAGACAGCTGTGGCAGAGACTCCCATGAAAGGATTCCCTTGGCTCAGAATCTCCTGGCTCTTGGAGACCTGCAGAAGTCCAGATGTTGGTGTTGATGTCTGTAATACAGGTTGGGCTGGCTGCTCCTGGCTGGCTGGCTGAGTGGTATAATCGTGCAAGGTTAAGGATTCTGGAGCTGGAGCTGTGGATTCTTTGGGAAGTTCTGTGGGGGCTGTTTCCTCTGGTGGGGGGACCAAGTCACTTGCTGATGAATTCCCCACATCACCACCTCCACCATCCTGGTTCATCTGATCCAATGTGTCCAGAGAGCTTGGCAGTCCAAGGGCTTCTTCAATGGGGTCCTGGGTGACCTGGTTAAAGCTGTCATCAGTCAGAGAGTCCAGGCCAAATAAATTTGGGTCATCAAACAAATCCATGATGGGGTCTGCCATTTTGGGAAAGTATGAAGGATTTTCCCTCAAGATTTAGGGAAGGAAGGGGAGGGGGGGTATTTGTTCTTCCCACCCCTCCCCTATTAGGAAAAAATTTACACAATGGAAGCACACTACTACTCTTCAAGTAAAGAGGCAAGAAAAAAGTGCATGTCAGATTGTCCTGACCTTCATGGAGCAAGATGGCTAGGTCTTCAGAGGAAGATGATGGAACTCCTGTTGTGGGAATATAAACACAAAATGAAAAGTCAGCAAAGTTGGTGATCTCAGAGAAAATTTGTCATTCTTAGGTACCCACCCTTAATATCAAATAGTATCAAATAATGAGAAGGAAATATGAGGAAATGGGACAGATATACAGCAGAAAGAACACCCACATTTCTGCGTCAAAATGGAAACTAAAAAAGAAAGAAATCACTCCATTTTTAGGGCTCTTGTATCTAGACACTTTGAAACTTCTGTCAACAGCACTCAGCTGTCTCTCTCTATTTCTTTTTACAATTATCTTTCCTAGGTAAAAATCAGGAAATTCAAAGTTCATTCACCTTCTAATTTCAGTTACATTTGCAGAACTAAAAAATGCACCACCGGCATTTCTGTGAAGGTAGATAAAGGTTTCTGGGCATATTATATTATAAATTTTCATTGCATTTTAGATACTTTACTTACTACTGCCCCAAAATAGCCACTTTAAACGAAGTTAATAGCACAGCCTCAGCCAAGTACAGTGACACACACCTATAATTTCAGCAAGTCAGGAGGCTGAGGCAGAAGGATAGTAAATTGGAGGTCAGCCTCAGTAACTTCATGAGACTCTTTCTTAAAATAATAATAAAAAAAAAAAAGGGCCAGGACATAGCTCAGTGGTAGAGTGCCCCCTGGGTTCAATTCCTAGTACCAAGAGGAAAAAAAAACAGTCTCACAAAGCTTATAGTACTTCGAAAACTTTATCCTATTTACTATATTGATAGTCTGTATGTAGCATTTTACCCTGATGTCCCCTCTTCAGAAACCTTTCTTATATTTAAGATCAAAAACTTCCTTCACAGGGGATTCAATCTTTTGGTTTCAATTTATATTCCCAACTTTTTCTCTTGCTGTTTCCTAAACATATCCTACATTCCAGTCCAACTAGTCTACACAGTTCCTTTAATGGGATTCCTACCTGCATGAGTTTGCCAATTATGCTGTAGCTTCTGTGTAGAACATATTTTCTTCACTCCTTCATCTCTACTACAAACTTTTCTCCCAGCTGAGATACTACCCAACTTCAAAGTTCTATTTCATAAAGTGAGCCCCAAACTTTTGTTTTTTTAATAACTGAGCAATTTGTGATGAACTTGATCCCATCATCTCCTTTATACACCATTACTTACATCTTATTTAAAGCACTTATAGCCAGGTGGTGATGGCGTGCACTTGTAATCCCAGTACTTGAGAGGCTGAAACAGGAGGATCACAGGTTCAAGGCCAGCCTCAGTCTACTTAGTGAGACCAGCCCGCAACTTAGTGAGACCCTGTTTGAAAATAAAGAATAAAAAATAGGGCTAGGGTAGCTCAGAGGTAGAATGCCCATGGGTTCAATCCCCAGTACCACAAAAAATAAAGCAAGCAAGCAAGAAAGAAAGAAGGTAGGTAGAAGGCCTCAGGGTTCAATCCCCAGTACCACAAAAAATTAAAATAAAATAAAATAAAAAATAAAAATAAATAAAGCAAGCACTTATACTAGTATTTTACTCAAATGATTTGTTTCTTGTCCACATCCTTTGAAGGTCCAAATAGCCCCTTTGTACAAATTATAAAAAGCTGCCTGCTTCTCAAGATGTTTGTCTGTGATATACTAAAAAGTTACCATAAATATATAAAAATAATGACTATGAATGTATGCAATGTATATCCTGCACAACCCTGCACCATGACCCAGCTCCGGAGAGACTAGAAGTTCCTCTTGTCTTATCTGTGGATCTCTAAAGAACCAGCACAACATAGCACACATAGTAGCTATAAAAAAAAAAAGTTAATAAATTAATATCTGATTGCACTATCTAGAATGAACTATTTGGTCCTCACAGAAGACAAACGGTTCTAAGATGAGACCATAGAAAGCCTTCTATCTTGAAAAACTGTCCTACAAATGACTCAAAATGTTTACAAAATCTGTATCTAGGGCGTTCAGTTCATGAAAATATTAAAAAAAAGAAAAATTAAAGACAAGGAATTATATTACCACATTACTTAAATACATGAAAAAATTTCAGGAAAGCCTTTCTTTTCTTTCTTTTGTGTGTGTATGTGTGGGGGGGGTAACTGGGAATTGAACCCAGGGGTGTTCTAACTTCAAGCTACGCCCCCACCCCTTTTTATTTTTTGTTTTGATACAAGGTCTCACTAGTTGCTGAGGGCCTCACTAAATTGTTGAGACTGGCCTCAAACCTGCAATTCTCCTGTCTCAGCCTCCCAAGTACTTAGATTACAGGGATGTGCCACCATGCCTAGCAAGAAAGCCTTTCTTTTTTTTTTTTTCGGTAGTGGGGATTGAACTCAGGGGCATTCTACCTCCGAGCTATACCCCCAGCCCTATTTTTTATTCTTTATTTTGAAACCAAGTCTCACTAAGTTGCGGAGTGCCTCACTAAGTAGCTGAGGCTGGCCAAGAACCCGGATCCTCCGGTCTCAGCCTCCCGAATGCTGGGATTACAAGAATGCTGGGATTACAAGCGTGCGCCACCACGCCCGGCAAGAAAGCCTTTCTTGATAAGACCATTTCTCCTAACTTTTGATTATTTATTTATGTATTTATTTATGATACTGGGGGTTGAACCCAGGGGCATTCTACCTCCTAACTACACCCTCAGGCTATTTTTATTTTGAAACAGGGTTTCCCTAGGTTGATGAAAGCTTCACTACTTGCTGAAGCTGTCCTTGAACCTGCAATCCTCCTATTCAGCCTCCCAGGTATTGAGATTACAAGCATGCACCACCACCCCCCATCATGTCTCCTCTAACTTTTGGAAGATACGAGGTAAGAAATTTGTTACAGGTACATACAGAGTTGACTGAAGGAAACTTTTCCATATAACCCCCAAGCTATTTTTCTCTCTTTCCCATCCCATCCCAATTATCCTTATAAAATAATATAATGTGAGCTAATAGCCCAGAAGCTGACATGAAGAAAACAGATTAATCAGTTGGCATGTCAGCTTCTCGACCATCAGTCAAAATCACAAAGTATACAAGGTATCTTCACCAATGTTAAACAAGATCTTCCTGGCTTCTGTAATTGTATACTTTTCACATTTCAACTCAAGGTCTTAATCACTCCCTACTCCTAATTAAACTATCCCAGCAACTCATTTTAGCCTCTCCTAATACTTGCCTCCAAATTACTCAAAATGGCAATGAGAAAAGTTATGGATGTTTCTTGACTTAATAAACATCTATTTAATAATATAATACATTTCCTTATTACTACCATCAAATTTTTAACTAGTCCTATTTGCCACCTAATATCTTTTATCTCCTCCTCTGCTCAATATCAAACAAGTTACACTAAATATCTACTGGTAGGTATCATAGGAAAACTACTATGAAAGTATCCACTAAGTTTGTGCTGATCAGAGTTTGTTTGTTTATTTTTGTGGAACTGGGATGGAATCCAGGTGCACTCTACCTTTGAGCTACATCCCCAGCCCTACTTTATTTTTTTAAATTTGGAAACAGGGTCTCACTAAGTTGTGGAGAGCCTCACTAAGTTGCTGAGGCTGGCTGAGAATCTGTGATCCTCCTGTCTCGGCCTCCCAGATACTGGGATTACAAGCGTGTGCCACTATACCCGACCTGATCAGAGTTTATAACCTGCCCTTTCCTCCAGAGGCTATTTTGTTCCTTTCACAATTCCTCACTACTTATTCATCTGAATGCTCTTCTTTTCTCCCATAATAGACCTATCTCAGGCAGAGATTCTCACTTTTTAAATGAGAGAAACAAGGCTAACGGTTTCTGAAATATTTCCTTACCCCTATATGACTCAAGGATAAGCTTTGTGGTGGGGGGGGGGGCTGTAGCTGGGGATCAAATCCAGAGGCATTCTGCCTATAAGCTACACTCCCAGCCCTATTTTATATTTTGTTTTAATGAACAGAGTCTAATGAGGTTGCTGAGGCTATCCTCAAACCTGTGATCTTCCTGACTCAAGTCAGGATCCTCCTGTCTGAGCCTCCCAAGTACTGGGATTACAGGTGTGTGCCACTATGCCTGGCTCAAATATAAACCTTTAAGGATCAGTGCATTATCATTTACCTCTCCCTTCCCAATTTTTAGGCTAAACTTCTACTTTTATTGGTTCAGTATAGGACCAATAATTCAAGTACCTTGCCATTGATTTAATGTCACAATACTAAGTATTGTTACTTCTCAGACCCAATTCACCTCTACTGACCCAATTAATCCATATATTCTTTTTATCCTACTCTCCTACTTCTTTTCTAAGTCCCATTTTAAGTTATCCTGATTTTCAAGAGATTAAGCCCCTTCCCCTTTCAAAAAAATTCCAACTTTCTTCATTCTCCCCTTTCTTTTACAATCCATGGGTCATCCTGGCTGAAACTACATCTGGCCTATTCTACCAAGTTTATCCACCTCATGGATTCCCTTTCCATGGTTCAAACAGATGTTAAGCAGGTTTCAAGGTAAAGTAACTGCCTAGATAATGAAGCCATGCCAGATTTTCATCATATTAAGAATGAAAAGCATGTTGGGAGCAGTAGTACACATCTGTAATCCTAGACTTGGGAGGTTCAGACAGGAGGATTGTAGATTGGAGGCTAGCCTGGGTAACTTAGTGAGACCCTGTTTCAAATAAAAAGTAAAAAAGGGCTGGGAGTATAGCTCAGAGGTAGAATGCCTCTGGGTTTAATGTCCAATGCTCCCCCCTTCCAAAAAAAATGAAAAGTCAATCCTGGCCTATCACTGCCCAAAATAGACACACACGCATGTACTCAAAAGGAAATTAGAATTTGGCAGTTGCAGTTAGTCACTTTCTATAATTTCAAGTTCAGACCCCTGTCAGAAACCTTGGAGGATGGGAATAGAGAAGAAAAGAAATGATGAGTAAAGTTAAGGGTAAAATCCAAGGGTCCCTATCAATAATCTCCAAATAAACCCGTTACCTCTAGAAAACACTTCATTTTATATCCTTCTGTCTATCTATCACCATGACCCTTTGTTTCCTTGAGGGAACTACTCCTTTCCCTCAGAGTAAATATAAATTGATGTTTTTCTGCAGCTTTATCACTCACCTTTAATATAGTTCTTGAATTTTTTTTCGAGATATAGAGAGTTCCATCCTACTGTCCTTGTCTTGTTTTGCCTCATCCTTGCCATTTCTATAAAACCTTGTCTGTCCTATCATAAAAAAGGTTTTAATTCTACTCGGTATTTTCCTATCTCAATCTCCCCATATCTTTCAACAAAGTAGTGATTCTCAACAGGGGGGTAGAAAGTACCTTTCTTTAGAAGAGTTTGGGGGGGGGAATAAATGTATAATTTTAAATCATGTATTAAATATTATAGCTTTATAATTGTAGTTTTATACTTCGTTTAAGATATTTACATTTAACAAAACTGGACAAAATCGTCCTAGTGAGGATATGTAAAAGTAAGATGGAGGTAAAGGGGGTAGAAGCAGAGAAAGCAGCTTGACTTGCAAAGGTTATCAGTATCTCTATGATGGGGTAAGTTTCTTATGACCTCTGGAAAGGGAGTTATTACAGTTCACTGTTTATGATGGATGAGAAACACTGCAACAGAGATTATTCCATTGTGTAATAGATAAAATTATATAAACGGGACAACAGACATCCATTCTCCATTTAGATTTTTCTGTACTGCTCCATCCTCTTACATGATAATGAACAAATGCCATATTGAGCAATACTGACCTTTTTCTGTAATATACACTTAGAAAGTACCACTCATGCCCATTTAACCTCTAGCTGCTCAAAGATTCAGAAAAGAATAAACTATTTACTTCAAAGTGTAAATCTTGTTGGAAACTGTATCCTTTTCAAGAGGACCAGCTGCAGATAGATATAAACACAGGTTATTGAAACACAAGATAGGTAGAGGCAGCTTAATTTAAATGAGAAATCCCTTGAAAACAAAATAATCAGGAGGGCAAAAATAAAAATCACCAATATAATTTTAGAAGGGAAGCAATAAAAACTATATCATGAAGACATTTGAGACTCCCAGTCTCAAATCTTATTCAGAAATGGAAAATAAACATCCCAAGTGAATGTAATTGTTAGGGTGAAGAAGGGATCAGGATGGAAGGAGAGAGACCATAAGAAATTGAGGTAACAACTTGGAGCCACTCAGATTTCCTTAAGAAAATAAAGATTCTAAGCCATTTTCTCTATCTTCATCATTCTCACTGCCAGATGTGTGCCTACTCTGATTTTTTAACCCCCTCCCCCATTACTGAAGAAGAAAGCACTCACACCTCAATCAGTTAGGGACATTTGGGGGGCAAATATGGCCCTTCTTTATAAATAAGGAAAGCAAAATAGGCAACTATGAAAGCTAAAAGCATGTATTTTCAAGGAGTAAAGGTGAAACTACAGAAATTATGTGTTAATACGGGGAAAGGGAAGGGATCAGGTAAGGAAGTGAGGGGTTGATGGAGAAAAACGCGACTGGAGGTGGGGGTGGGGGGACTCGGGTACATTACCTGCTCATACTGCCGGGGTTGGTGCCAGTAAGGCCCATACAGCATAGGCGGGAGATTTCAGGCAATTGGCACCCCCAAAATGGAGATGAGATTCATGCACTTAAGGGAGCGAGCTGGCGGGGGTGCCCTCCAGGGTGGGGATGGCCAAGACGGGAAGATGGGGGGGGGTGGATGCCCGGGGCAGGAGCAATGTTAGGACGGAAGTACAGGCTGAGAGGCCTAAGAAACCCTGAAGGAGAAAAGGAGCTATGTCTCACCCTGTGGGAGAGAAGAGGTGGCTTTACCTGCAGTGGCCGTGGGGGGCCGGTTCGCCCCTCTCGCTGTCTCCAGCACCAGTTCCCCCTCCTCCCGTGCAACCTAACTTGATGCTTCTGCCCGCCCCATGTCCTCATTGGCCAAAGCTCACTGCCACTCACCACAGGCGCAGAGACGCAAATGAGAGCAAAGGGTGGGACTAGAAGGAGTTCCCCTCCCCCTCCCCTCCCATGTTAGGTTGAGAGCGCACGGAGAGGCCTATCCGGTTTCTAGGGCCCAGGCGAAGCCTGCAGCTTGCTTTAAAAAAGGGGGCCTGGCCAGAGGAATGGTTTCACCGTGCGGGAAACCAGCCCCGGGCATGAAATTCCCTACCACCTACACTGTCTTCTGCACACCAAAGAGTGTAAACTCCGGAGGGAGAGTTCGGCACTAGGCCAGCTCCGCCTCCCTCTGGAACCCCTGCCTTCTAGCAGCCCTGTCAACCTCTTTCCTGTGGTGACTATACCTTATCCCGCTAGCTACTGAAAGATGCCAAGTCGCCCCTCCATCACAGAAGTCAGGCCAGTGGCTGAAATATGGAGCCTTTTATTCTTTAAAGGTAAAGCACTCTTTCTGCCACAACCTATAAGGCTGACTTGCATTCTTGACACTTCAACCCTTCAGTAGTACTGCTTTCTAGAAAGTTATCTCTGGTGCCCTCTACTCCATCACAGAAGTCAGGCCAGTGGCTGAAATATGGAGCCTTTTATTCTTTAAAGGTAAAGCACTCTTTCTGCCACAACCTATAAGGCTGACTTGCATTCTTGACACTTCAACCCTTCAGTAGTACTGCTTTCTAGAAAGTTATCTCTGGTGCCCTCTACAAGTCCTGGTCCTCTAAACCACAAAAACATACATCCACACCTCCCAAAGTTGGTCTCCCACGCTCAATTCTCTTGAAACAGCTGGTTTGACATATCTGTCTATTTTGCAATGCCACATGAGACTACTCTAATTCCCAATGACACGTTATCGCAGAACGATGATATGAAAGCTTACATCCCCCAAAGTAATTATTAAAAAACACCTTCCCTCCTGACCACTAGTTTTCCCAAAAACTATCCTCAACACTGAAATCTGCTTTTTGTTTTGTTTTATAATCTAGGACACACACAAACTAAGAAGATCAATTTTGTCTTATATTTTTAAAAGGATTCTAGTGTTACCATTAGGTATGCTAGGAACACCCAATTAGCACTACTGTAAGAAGCAATACTGTTTTCCCATTCACTGTGGCTCAAAACCTCAAAGGTGTCTCTGAAACCTCCTGCTTTGGTTGTTTGTTTTGTTTTTGTACTGGGGATTGAACCCAGGAGCAGTCTACCTCTGAGCTACACCCTAGTCCTTTTATTTTTTATTTTGAAACAGGGCATCCGCTAAGTTGTTGAGAATTTCACTAAATTCCTGAAGTGGGGCCTCCAACCTGCAATCTTCCTGCTGTCTCAGGCTCCCAAGTACTGGAATTATAGGCATGTGACACCAAGCCTTGCTCCTCTTTCTGAATTTACCATCCCATCATTTGCAAATTCCACTGACTTTTGCAATATATAGCAGACAGATTTTGGAGTTGGCAAAGACTTTGGCTATCATAATAAGTCAACTTTCTTGCATAGATAAGAGTTGAATGATTTGACTATGAAACTAAGTGGCAAAGTCAGGATCATAATTGACTATTTCTATCCTTATTTATGCAGTTACTATGTAAGAGAAAGACATTCCATAACTGATTTTTCTTCCTACTAGTCCATTCTGCTACCAGATTAATTTTCTAAAATATAATATGGCCAAATTGATCTCAAGCTTAAAACTTTCAAAGACTCCCCGTTACTTCAGATATGTATTTTAAGACATTGTGCCTTTCGGTCTTATTTTCCACAATTACCCTACATAACTTATGAACTGGGCATGGTGGTACACACCAGTTATACAGTACTTAGGAGGCTGAGACAGGAGGATCACAGATTCAAAGCTAGCTTCAGCAATTTAGCAAAGCTTTCAGCAACTTATAGTGAGACCCTGTTTCTGAATAAACAATGAAATGGGCTGGGAGTGTAGCTCAGAGGTACAATGCCTCTGGTTTCAATCCCCAGCACCACCACCACCACACATACACACACATAAAAAGACAACTTATTATTGCCATATTTTTTTTCCCTCTAGACCTAGCTAATACAGACCAAGTGTAAGAAAAACTGCCCACACCAGGCGTGATGGCGCATGCCTGTAATCCCAGTACTTGGGAGGCTGAGACAGGAGGATCTCAGGTTCATGGCCTGCCCAGCTTCAGGAATTTAACAAGGTCCTTGACCACATACACAGAAAAGAAAAGGGAGAAAGGGGGAGGGAGGGAGGGGGAGGGAGGAGAGAGAGAGAGAGAGGGAAGGAGGGAAGGAGGGAGGGAGGGAGGGAGGGAGGGAGGGAGAGAGAGAGAGAACTACCCAAATACTGCTGGGAGACAATAGAGAATATTACTGTCTGAAGAATTGGAGAACCCAAGTCTATTTCAAACAAAGTAGTTGCTATTCAGCTCTAATTAAGTACCAGCATATGGAAACACACATCCAAGGTTGAGAGAAAACTTCAGATTTTTCAAAAGCTAGAAGAGTTTTAATGTAAAATTTTCTAGGTTTTAAATGTAGACAACTAATGTAAAAAAACAAACAAAATGAAGCTGTGTGTGGTAGTATATGACTATAATACCAGTACTTGGGAAGGTGAGACAGGAGGATTGCAGGTTCAAAGCCAACCTCAGTAATTTAGGTTCTCAGCAACTTATTGAGACCTTGTTTCCAAATACAAAATAAAATAGGGCAGAGGTAGAATACTCCTGAATTCAATGCCCAGCAAAACACATACACACAAAAGGCTGGGAATGTAACTGTCCCTAGGTTCAACCCCCAGTATCAAAAATAAATAAAAACTTTAAACACTATGCAGATTAAACAAAACGTTTAGCTGGATACCCAACTGTTTGAGTATTTTGGTGGAATGAGAATAGTTGAGGAGCCCAGGAAAACATTAGAACTTAACATCGGATAAGCTATGCTGACTTAAGCAGATAGAGAAGGAAGAGCTAGAGAATCAGAATAGTGCAGTGTCACAGAAGCAAAGAGAGTACAAATTGGCAGGGAGGAATAGTAATCTATTATATCAAACAAAGCAAAAAATGTCTAATAATATAAGAATTTTAAAGTCCATTGTAAACTGGGCATGGTGGTGCACGCTTGTAATCCCAGTACTTGGGAGGCTGAGACAGGAGGCTCGCAGGTTTTCGGCCAGCCTCAGCTACTTAGTGAGGTCCTCCACAACTTAGTGAGACCCTGTTTCAAAGCAAAGAATAAAAAATAGGGCTGGGGGTATACCTTGGAGATAGATTGCCCCTGGGCTTAATAGGAAGGAAGGAAGGAAGGAAGGAAGGAAGGAAGGAAGGAAGGAAGGGAGGGAGGGAGG
>PVLC010041790.1:0-13232 GCA_004027655.1 Graphiurus murinus | reverse complement strand
AATTTTGAATTCTTGCTACATTGTTGAGAGTCTGGCTGTGTTGCTGAGGCTGGTCTTGAACCTGTGATCCTCCTGTCTCAGCCCCCCAAGCAATGGGATTACCGTCTCGAGCTTCATTCCGCCTCTGTCGGGAGTCATTGGGAATATTCGAGCTTGCATTATCTTCAGACTAGCAAAAGACAAACGTGTCTTAACGTGAAAATGCTCCACATCACCTATGGGCATTTCTTATTTTTTCACCTCTTGCTTCTCAGCCTCTCTAGCTATCAACCAACTCCATTTGGGTTTTACTAGGAGCTCTTCTTCAAGGCCTTCTGACCCAAATAAACAAAAAAGCAGTTTTGGTTCCAGAAACAATGATCTTTTTCCTTTGGGGGGGAGAGAGAGAGAGAGAGAGCTATCAATTTTTGTGATTTTTGAGTACCACAACTGACTTGTAAATTGCAAACAAGAACCATAAAACCCAGCCTGAAGTCAGGGCTGAAGGAGAGCTGAAAGTACTGGGTGCCCTTCCGTAGCTTGTCAGCCTTCTGCTTGTTCAGTGACTGCAGACAGTCTTCTGATCAGCAGGAAAGTCTTGATGTTTCCTCCATGAAAGTAGCCTAGCATTTGTAAGTACTTCTGATTTTTTTTTTTCTAATAATAGACTTCAAAATGGCTGCGTGTCAAAGAAATGTGCTAGAACTACTATGAAAGTCAGGGCATTTACAATAAACAAGCCTTGATGGAGCCCTTGGGTCTAAATTTAAATATGTACAAATGAGGTCTGGGATGAATGGAGAGATGGGGTGTACGTCAGTCCTTCAGAGCGGGGCAGTTTCCTCCTCCACAGCCACTGTGACGTCAGCACTGGGAAATAAAGCCAAGGTAAGGAAGGGTTGCTTGGTTATCTGGACCGTGCTGCCTGGCATGGACTTCAGAGCATGTGCCACCAAGGTCGTTCCAAGTGAGGGGACAATGGAGTTAATCATAAGACCCTGTGACCACAGGAAGCCTGTTCCAGGGTGTACAAAGTATCAGTCACTAGGGACCAGCTTGGAGGTCATATAAAGTGCTAGAGATCTCAAATATAGGAGAGCAAGGAAACAGGAATGGGGTCCTGAAGACTCTGTTTCTAAGATTCTATGCTAATTCACTCAGACAATCAACAGTCAATGGAAGACAATGTCTTTTTTTTTTCTCCATATATTTCCTTTTTATTGGATTTGTTAATGTTAGAGAGTTCCTGCACTGCCAAACCATGCCTGAGAATCCGAGGAAAGAAATAGTACAATGGTCAGCCTCACCCACCCATCATACAGTATATTGAAACTTGATTTCTGAACAGTTTGATAATTTAACAATCTTTTAAAAAAATTGTAACAACAGTTGGAATGTGAATCTGCGGCGGGTCTTCCGTTTCCAGTACAGCGTGCCATTATTCGAGGTGGCAGGAAGGAGTCGTGCCTTCTGATGGGTGTGGGTGAGGAGCTGAGCCAGCCAGAGGAGGTTGGATGATTTAAACGAGAGATTCTTGGTTGAACTGAAGACTTCATTTGGAAACCAAAAACCTTAACAAGTCATCTCTTGGACCTTGAGCCATGTATTTTCCATAAAAAAACCCATGCATTTTCCCCATGAAATTTCATCATCGGGATATATGTTGTTGAGAAGTGAACTGAGATGAGTAAGAGGTTTTATTTAATGAAGACGGTGTCTTCATTGCAAATCATCTCGCTGAGTCTCTCCATAGCTGGCCTAAGGTCACACAGGCAGTTGGTGTTAGATCAAGACTGAACTGAACAAAATGGCCCCAGAGGCCACGGTTCTCTGTGACACTGCTTCTCTTTGGCAAGGATGCTGTGTTCTAAAGGAAGCTTTCCTGCTCTATGCAGTTAGGAACTGAGCCAGCCATGGTGGTGCATGCTTATAATCCCCGATACTTGGGAGGCTAAAACAGGAGGATCACATATTCAAGGGCAGCCTCAGCAACTTAGTGACACCTCCTTCAAAATAAAATAAAAATAAAAATAAGAAAGGCTAGAGTGTAGCTCATTGGTAGAATGTCCCTGAGTTCAATCTCTAATACCCTCTGACCAAAAAAAAAAAAAAAAAAAAGAATTGACATAAGGTAACTAAAATAAGTTGAAAAGAGATCTGCTTTTATTCTGAATTTGGAACAAGCAGAGGTATCTCCCAGGGTGTAATTTGAATGTTTATATCAGGAAGATTGCACAGACCAGAAAGAAATCTAGAAAGCACAGCACAGAGGAAGGAGAGACACAGAGACATAGACAGAACCCAACCAGGAGAACTGGGCAAGAGGAGTTCATGGTCAGCTCTCACTAGAGAGAAAGATGCCAAGTTAGAACATGGAGCACTGCAGTTTTCTCCGTGTGAAAACCTCAACACACCATTTAATAAAAGGCATAAAGAGGTCGTGCTTCAAAGTGTGGGTCCACTGATGATTCTCAATCCCTTTTATTCTTAATGAAATCTTTAAAGACTTCTTTGGGAATTGAAATTGATATCCAAGGGGGAAACACCCCCAAGAGATATTTACAGCTGAGATTTTGGGGAACAAAGAGAACCAAAATATAAGTAAGTAGTTTGCTTCCAGAGTTTGGAAGGTTTATTTCTGTCTGCTGCTGCTGCGTTACATAAGCAAATCTCAGGCAGGAAGAGCAAAACTACAATCGATAAGAGCTAAATTGAATTCAGTGCCTGGGCAGCTACATTTACCACCCAAGGCCAGAGAGAGGGAGAGAGGGAGGGGAAGAGAGAGAGAGAGAGAGAGAGAGAGAGAGAGAGAGAGAGAGAGAGAGGAAAGAAGGCTCCAAATAACATAGGGTAGGCCTTATTCCCAACATTTACTATCAAATAGTGAAGTCAGCAAAAATTTTACTCCCTTACATTAAAATATAATTTATTACTGAAACGGAATTACAGGTTCAGAGTCTTAATTTTAAAATATGTTTTTGCACTCAACTCTCTATCCAAGGAGGGGAAAGACTCATTTCTTTTCCACCTTTTTTTTCTTTAAAGTATTTGTCTGAAAACTATTTGTCACATAAGAATGCATCCTTTTTTCATAGTTGAAAGAAATTTATTATGTAGGTATTTTTATTTTTTATTTTTTATTTTTTTGTGTGGTTCTGGGGATTGAACTCAGAGGCATTCTACCTCCGAGCTATACCCTCAGCCCTATTTTTTATTCTTTATTTTGAAACCGAGTCTCACTAAGTTGCAGAGTGCCTCACTAGGTAGCTGAGGCTGGCCTCGAACCCGGATCCTCCGGTCTCAGCCTCCCGAATGCTGGAATTACAAGCGTGCGCCACCATGGCCGGCTATGTAGGTATTTTTAAATACCACACTGAGCCATGTAATCATACTTATGAGTAAAATGTAAAATATATGCATAAGACAGCGTTTAATCACGTTAAAGTTATTATTCATCTTCATACCAAATTAAAATACGCTATGATTAATATCTACAGTCTATGTGAAAAACAAAGAAAAAGAGTGAATAGGAGACACAGTATTATTACCTATTATACCACATAAGTTTATTTGATTATTGTATTGCTTTTATTACATTACTGTGCAAATTACATAAGAAACAGAATATCAATAGAAGTAAAGAAATATATTGCCTAAAACGTCTTTAATTTTACAGTAGTCCTTACTAACTATGGTTTACAGTATTCAGTACTTCAAATGAGAATTTAAACATTAGGGCCAATGTTAAATTTTAAATGGAGCCTCTGCAATTAAATAGAGATGTTTGCATGTTCTGTTTTTAAAGACTGATAAATCTACATGCTCTTCTAGAAGCTCTCTCTCTCTCTTCTCTCCCCCTTTTCTCTCTCTCTCTCTCCCACCCCCTCTCTCTTCCTGTTTTCAAATGAGGCAACTGTGCATCCTGCTGAAAACGCACAGCAAGGGAGACCTTTGGGAACTCTCAGGAGCCCCTTCGTTGGCCAATACAGGTGACCGCCTGCCTTCTCCAGCACAGACCTGACCTAAGCAGCTGAGACTGTGACACAGGGTGGGTGACCTGATTATCCTTTCACAAAGGAGCACACGTCCTTGAGGTGGCAGAATTCTGTGTTCCCTGCTTTAATGAGGATGCCATTTTTATAAACATCAAAGTTAGGCTGGACAGCCAGTCCTGTCAGGGCCGTGAGTTTCCACCCCGCCCTGTCCCTCAGCCAACCCTGGGTCCAGTGTCACATTGAGCCACATGGACCGAAGGTAAACAAGCTCCCCCAAGATCATCTAATCGCCATGGCCGGGGTACTCAGCCAAGATAAAAGTTGCTATATTTTCCCCCACCCCCCACCCCTACTGTCCCAGCATAAGCTCAGCAAGGAAAAAAAAAAAAAAAAAGAGCTCCTGAAGTCTTCCCCTCCTGACATGGTTATTCCTATAGACTGGTCTGTGACATCTCTATTTTTGGTAATTACAGTCTGACTGATTGACACACAGAATCCCTTCTTTAGATTTCAGAGAGACTCGATGACATGTCTCTTATTATATTGCTTTTATTACATTACTGTGCAAATTACATAAGAAACAGAATATCAATAGAAGTAAAGAAATATATTGCTTAAAACGTCTAAGGCTCTGCTTTCTTGAATGCTAACAAGCTGCAGTATGGCTCCCTGCCCCACTGCCTGCCTCTCTGCTCCTTCATCCTAAGAGGTCTCTTGGCAAATTAATCCCCACATACCCTAACTCTGAGTGTGTAGGTCTGCAAGTATCTATAACATGCACCTCCTAGATTTAACATTCTTCTTCTGTACAATTCGCTGTTGAACTACTTTAATTGACTAATGTACTATGATACCAATAATCATTTTATAACTTGTTAGAAATCTCAGTAGAAATCAATAAAACAAGAATGCACTGTCTTATTATTAGGATGGTCCCTGAAAGTAGCTAATTATTAAATATTTGCTAATAATTTAACTTTACTGAAATTTTCTGCTGCCTAAGCAATAATACAGAAATAACCTCTTTACAAACATCAACTTTTTAAACAAAAGCCAATGCACTCACTTAAATGTAATTTTTTTGATCTTATGAGTCAAAGAAACACGAGTTCAATCCAATGCTTTTAAAAGTTTTATGACAGAATTATATGCCATCACAAATGGTAGAGATTGATATTATTTATTCATTTCAATTAGTATTTAGTGCAGGTCTACTACATGAAAGGGATTGTGTTTCTATTATCATCTTGTGTGTTTCAGAGACATGTAAAGCCATTTCTTTCACTTTTGAATATTCAGTATTTTAATTATATTTGACTAATGTAATGGGTCAAATATATTCCTGAGAACACACACACACACATACACACACACACACACACACACACACACACACGCATGCAAAAATATATGTATATATACTTTTCTGTTATTTTTGTTCTTTGTTTTATAGAAATATAATTATAAACACAAAAACCAGAATTTATAAATTATAAATAATATCAACTAGCAACCTAATTATTTTGAAATTACAGAATTAGAAATATTTAATTAGAACAGCTGGTGAGACATCAGAGAAACTTTAACTCTGGATAGTGAGTTCTAAAACACACATTTAGAATTTAAGTATGTGGAACATTAAAGAAAATATAAAAATATACAGAAGTACTCAGTGTCCTAACATCTCAATTTTATTTCAGTTAACTCAATTATTTCATAAAAAGACATTATACCTATAAAATGAACAGGTAATGATCTCTGTGATTAACAGTATTATGTATGTCATATTGGGTGGAAAGAAATAATCTAATGAGTAGCTGGATACATTAGTCTAAAGTTCAAGAGAGATGCTGGCTTTTAAGATAAAAATTCTACATACCCATAATAGGTAGGCAGATAGATAGACAGAAAGATAGAGTATGTGTATAAGTTTGTGTAAAATTTCCCACAGGGAACACATAAACAATGACAAATAAATTCATTTTCTCAGCCTGGTGTGGTGGCACACACTTGTAATCCCAGTACTTGGGAGGCTGAGATGGGAGGATCACAGGTTGGAGGACAGCCTTAGAAAGTAGTGAGACTCTCATCAACCTAGTGAGACCCTGTTTCCAAATAAGAAATAAAATTGGGTTTGGGATGTAACTTGAAGGTAAAATACCTCTGAGTTCAATCCCCAGTACCACACACACACACACACACACACACACACACACACACACACACACACACACAAATTCCTTTTCTCAAATCCAGAGGACTATAGGATATAGATGTTAGCAGGATAGCAGAAGGTTCATTTTCCAGGCAGGAGGTGGGCTAGATACAAGGGGAGCTCCAGCTGTTAGATAATATCACTTGTTACCCAAGTCAATGCCATAAATCATGGAGACGTGCATCACAGTGCAACACCTTCAGGATGTGAAATCACTGCGTGGCCACCATGTGGTCTCAGAGAAGTCCTCTAACTCCTGAGATCCTGACTCCTTTTCAGAATGAGACAAAGAGCACTTTAAACCGCATCCAGTAAATTCTGTGTGCAAGAGGGGAAAGGCACCAGTCCCCGGGTTCTTCCTAAGGTCAGGAGCTGGCACACCTGTCAGGTCAGGGGTCAGGGAAGCATGGTCCACTGCACCGCACTGCCTGGGGAGGATGGCTTCCACCTCGTGAAGCACTCACTCCACTATGAGATCATTTGGAAATGAGACAGGGAGCTGTGCCATGCACATGTGGCCTGGACAGGTTCAGGACACCTTGTGAAGGAATGGCTTCTGAGCTGAGTCAGGAGTGGTCAGCAGGAGCTACCCCCGGGGATCCGGAAGGACAGGGCTTCCCAGATGGCTGGTGGGAGAGCAAGGAGGGAACACTGTGGAACACGGTGCTTGCATGCAGGAGGAGGATATTAAGCAATTTACTGTTCTGGTAAATTACAGGGCAGGAAGTGGGTTTGATAAAGCCCAACAGTCAGGTCACGGAAACAGGGCCTGGTAATTCATTCCAAGAAACTCAGACTCTCCCTTCTGGTTCAAAAGGAGTCACAGAATTAGAAGTATTTTGGAAAAGGGGAACCTTATTCAGAGATATTTTCGTTAGATTACTTGAACAGCTGTGTGGGGGATGAATTGTAATGGTGCATGATTATAGGGAAAAAAAAATAACATGCAATGTTCAAAAAGAAAAGCAACGAAGGCCCCAAGTAGAGCAGGGGCCATTGGGATGGAGAGGAGGAGGTGAGTTTGAGAATTCATGTGAGGTAAAGTAAACACAGAGAAAGTGATTGACCAGATAAAAGAAAACATAAAGCATGTGAGATTAAGTACTGGCACTTTTCTAAGGCTTTTGTAACCAATCTACACACTGCATGACCCAAAACAAAAGGAATTTCTTCTCTCTTAGCTCTGGAGCTCCAAGTCCCCGGTCAAGGTGTTGACAGGGTCATGCTCTGTCACAGGCTGGAGGAGAGACTGTTCCGGAGCTCTCCCTTGGCATCTGCTGCTGCTGGCAAGCCTGGGTGCTCCTTGGCTTGGTGCCACATGCTCCAATCTCTGCTCTGTCATCAAACAGGCTTCTCCTATATGTCTGTGTCCTCACATAGCACTTTCCTTTTCTTATGAGGACACCAGTCGTCTGGATTTGGCCCAATCTAATGACATCATTGTAACTTAACTGCATGTGTAAAGACCTACTTCCAAGGACCAGGGTTAGGGCTTCAACCTGTCCGGAGGAGAACACAATTCCACCCATAGCAAGCAGTGAATCTCTAATTTGAATAAGTTAGGGCTATTCATTTTAAGAAAGTATTAAAACATGGCTTGGGATGCAATCCAGTAGAGTCAGTTGGTCACAACAGGTGAAAAAGCTCATGGAGTGTTGGAGATATTTATGTAGAGCTCAGTTGAGAGATTGTGTTTATTTTCCTGGAAGATATGGAGGGAAAGAAAAGCAATAGTGCAGGCGTTGGAAAGGCAGGAGCTTAAGAAGCAGATGTAAAAGGGTCTGATGAAGAATGTTCATGAGGAGGCAGATGTTTGAGGGTCTGACTTTGAGAACTGGTTAGGCAAATCTTGAATAAAGTCAATTATGATCACTCAACATGTCCCTGAGAAGTCATCATACGTAAAAGTGAAGGGAGAATGCAGTAATGGTGTTATGGGATGCAGCTGCATTCCTGCAAAATGCATGTATTCAAGAAGTCTTAACCTCCAGTAGCCCAGAAGGTGGCTGTGTTTGGAGACAGGGTCTTAAGGAGGTGATTAGGCTAAAGTCCCCCACAAGGGGGCACAGTAAGAAGACGGGCATCTACACACCAGGAGCCACATCTCACCAGACACCGAACCCACTGGTGCTTGGATCTGGGACTTCCAGCCTCCTAACTGTAAGAAGTAAGTTTCTGTTGTTTGTGAGACACCCGGTTCATGGCAGATTTTTATGACAGACTGGACAAACTAAGACAGACATTCATTTATACCTATTTCCTAATGGGCAACACAAGTATAGCAGCCATAATTAGAGGATTGTTGTTAAATATAAAGGAACTTGGGGTTTAAAATGTGCATTTAGAGCTGGGCGTGGTGGAGCATGCCTATAATCCCAGTACTTGAGAGGCTGAGACAGGAGGATTGCAGGTTTGCGGACAGGCTCAGCAAGTAGTGAGACTTTCATCAACCTAGTAAGACCCTGTTTCAAAATAATATAGGTCTGGGGGTGTAATTTGAAAGTAGACTGTCCCACTACCACAAAAAAATAGATTAATTAATTAAAAGTGTGGATTTAGTAAAACTTATCTATAATCATTTGTATGGAAAATGGAATATAAAAAGATCAGGGCACTTCATTCCAAATACATTGGTTCCTCACAAACTATACAAGCTTAGAAAAACCCAGAGAACAGACTTCATCCAAGGGGAGCTCTGTAGCACGTTTGTGTCAGAACACATTTTTAGGAATTCAATGAGAATGTAAATTAGATTTGGGGGATCAGTATATCTGAGTGAGTGGCTCCAAATTTGAAACTGTTTACATTTCAGTCAGAGGAAAGATTTTGTCAAATTATTGATTTGCTTCAATTTTTAGAATAAATTCAAGTGGAGGGAGGGAGTGTTGAAAGTAATGCCATCTATATTTCTCCTTCCTTCCTTCCTTCCTTCCTTCCTTCCTTCCTTCTTTCCTTCCTTCCTTCCTTCTTTCTCTCCTCCTTCCTTCCTGGACATATTCTTTAATCCACTTGGACTTTATAACAACCACAAAGTTAATATCGCCCCTGCTGCCTTGAGAGACCTCTGACTCTGAGGCGCTATGGTTGACTGAAACCCATTTTCTGTGGCGTCAAACACATAAGTCCTGGTAATTCTCACCATTTTTGATCAGATGGGAACATCTGCTAAATCAAAAAGTGCCACCACGTCCTCACTGATCATGCAGTGACATTGTCTCCAAGACATTGAAGGGAGAAAAGAATGGAAACTGAATGCTCAGGATCGGTTCTAAGCAACTGTCTGAAAATTGCATAGTTGGTGAAGTCTCTTGGTAAGGACACAAGTACTCTTCAGCTCCTGCCCGGCCTTTATCAGCTGGGCAGCCACAAGCACGCTGCAAATCCTCTGTGCCTCAGTTTCTTCCCACATATAAAAGTGACTGCGCTCACTGGTCACGGTGAGGACTTAATGATTAATACAAGAAAAATCCTTACAAACCAACTAAAGTCACATGCAAATATGAAGGAATCACTATGAATCTCACTATCATATACAGGGAAGGGGGGGAGGGGGGGCCCAGAAACCCATCAAGAGATGTGTACATATGTGAATGTATTCACTATGACCCATATTTATGATACACCAACAATCTTTTTTTTTTTTTTTTTTTTTTAAGGCCCTCTCTCAGTGTCTATTTGTGGTCATTGGGAAAGCTTGCACAAATTCATGCTGTTTTTTGCCCTCAGTAGAATCATGCCGAGTTCATTTAATCATTCTAACTCTCAGCTTCTCCACCTGTAAGGTGGGAACGCCTATTTCACAGGCCGATTAAAGTTGGTTTTATGAAACAGGCACCAGCGAGGCGGGGTGGCTCGGGGTCAGCAGATGACAGGGATGGGGGAGGACAGTTTCCTTCCATCCAGCAGCCACGCCAACGTGGAGCTGCTCCCCAGCCCTGGCAGAGGCAGGAAAGCATTCGATAAAAAAGTACCTTGGCTGGTGTGTGTGGGAAGGCCTGCTGGCTCTGGAAGATAGGGAGACATATTATTTTCCGGCTAGCGCTGCTCCTGCTATTAAAAAAGAAAGAAAACAAATCCCTAAACTGTTGGAGGAACTGATATACATTCACTCATCCCTACTTTGAAAACTGGCTCAAATTGCCCTCTTGCATTCCAGGACAGAAAAACAGGTAAACATCTCTTCAAAGAGGGTCTCCTATCATCAAGCTATGATCCTTGATAAAACAAAAACAAAGACATGGGGTTGCACACAGAGGTGGTCTTCCTCCTCCTCCTCTCCTTGTCCCCCCATCTCTGTCCAGCAATTTGGGATCCTCAGAGTGCCACAGGGCTGGGGAGTAGAGGAAGCCCCTTTCTGGTCCTCTGTCCCTCTCTCTCCTCCACACTGGCCCCCGGTGGGTGAGCACCCTGCAGCTGCCATCAGGCTGTGGCAGCCAGGAGGAATGATGACTAAGTGTAAAGACAGCAGGACACATCCGTGGCAAGGGGCTTTCTCTTACTCATCTCACAGACTAAAACAACATGTTGGTTTTTTTTTCCAGTGGGTAAATTACTTTCCTTACATAATATTTGAACAAGGTATGAATGATATGTTTTGAATTAATTTCCATTTATTGTAATTAATTGACTAACATTCATTAACTCAGAATTCACAAACGATTCAAGGGTGATGGCTCCGTGCACACTATTTGTGTCTCTCTGTTTATGCAAAGATCTATTTTGCAGCTCGGCAGAGTGGATGGCAACAAGACTGCGGTAGGGAGGCTCTGTCTCTAGTTGCTGCCATACCCTTTAGGTGTTACCCTTGAGTGGGTTATATAAGCCCTCTGGGTGAAGTCCAAGGGCTGGACTCACAACTACCTTCCCACCTGTGTTCTATGAGCTAATAGACTCACGCTCTTGCCCGTCAATCATACCCCAAGGGACATTGAGACAGCTCCAGGAGGCCCTTCCGTTGATACCACGGCGGGTAACTTTCGGCCAGGCCACCCTCCCTTTGGCCACCTGTAAGTAGGATGTCATTCCCTGCCACGCCCTTCACATCTGGGGTCCTAGTGTGCCATGGGCGCCAAGTCTCTCCTTGTGGCAGCCTGGGCATTGTTCCCCCGTCCAGCTCTGTCCAGCTCTCCATGGAAGTCCAAGACCTTGAGATCTCGGTTCCTAAAGTTGGCCATCCTGACTGCGTGTGTTCTGCAGCTAGTAGCAGCTGGGCTCTTTCTGCATCTTACACATCTTATGTGCTGGAAGGCCATCTCCCACCCTTTCCTTCACCTTTGTTCCATCTCAGATGTTACCTTTTCAGACAGAGTCCCCCAACTTCATTGCTTCCCATCACACCCCTGCTGGTTTCCACCATGGAACTTCTTACAGTGGGTTCCTTTTAAGTCTTCTTGTATGTGTCTACTGTCTATCCTCATCCAAATCCTAAATCTACAAGAGCTAGGTATAAGTCAAGGCCATGTCTGTTTCAGGTATCGCCCAGCTTTGATCATGAGCCTGAAATGTGATAGGAGCTCAGCAAATATGGTTTAAAGAGATGAAGGAGTAATGAATGAGCTGTTCATCTGCATAAATAGAAAGAGCTGGAGAAGGGCCTTTAGGATGTCCTCTTTCAGTCTCCTTGTCACTTTCAAAGCTTTATTTTTAGTTTACTTTTTCCCTATAATATTAAGGGAGTAAGCATTACTGTGCACAAGTAGGACTGATGGTTGGGGATCATAAACTGAAGGATGCTCTACTAGGCTCCAGGAGGCAGCCACCTGCAGGAGACAGTGAGGGGATATCCCCATTGGATACCCACACTGCGGGTTCTAAGCCATTAGATTTTCTTTAGCCCAGAACATGCTGTGGGTATTTTCCAGTTGATCTCTTTCCTTCCTCGAGGAAAAATACTGACTAAAGCAGTACAAAATACTGCTTCCCAAAGCCACAAAATCCAGATCAGCCTCTTGGACCAGGAGACAGTTGCCTTTTGTATGGAGTTCATCAATTCCAAGGTATACCAAGGCTTTTGGAACAATCTATGCACCGTTTGTGCAATTTCAAATTCTGCAACAAACGATTCCACAGCTCCTATTGACTCTGTGCAATGACACTGCAGAAACCCGGGCCAGAGCAAAGAGAGGAGGTTTCGGAAGCAAAGAGTCATTGCTATGGTGATGTTGCTAGGAAAGGTTCATTTTTTTTTTTCTTTGTAATTTTCTGATGGTCTCATATTCAAAGAAGCACACCATTGATACGTTATCACTTCCAAGAATTGTATATGAGTGCCCAATCTCCTATTTGTTTCTTATTCCAGTGCAATGTGAGTTTTATCATAGTGACCAAGCAGAATATGAAATGACATCCATTTTTCATGCTACAGACAGGAAAAGAAAAGCATGAGTTTTAGTCTTAGGATGACTGACGTGTCTTCTGCATGGATACGTGGGTGTACTCCTCTGATTAGAGTTCTCCATGTCTGTGGTCAGCCAGGGCTTTGGGGATGTCCATGACCTGCTTCCTGTGCATCTTCTGAGTCTAGTTATCACTTCCTACTTCCTTTAGTCTGAGTAATCCCAATTCCACAGTTAACCCAAAGTCTTCATTAAGGAAACTAATACCTCTCTGCCTTCCTCATAGAGTGCTGTAAAGAAACTACTAAGAGGTAAATATAGGTAGCATATGGGAAACTACTTTTCAAATTATAAGTTCATCTCCAAATATAAGCTACTGTTCGAAAGTAAAAATATTCCACAGTTCTGTTCAGCTTCTGTATCACCTGAAAGTCCCCTCTGACCCTAATTGGTAGTCAGCAGGTAGCAGAGAGAAAAATGTTTTTTCCTATTACTAAGATCTAAGAACTTACAAAGAGCCATTTGTGCTTTCTGTGTGAAAATACCATTCTTTTTTCAATTTAATGCTAATTTTAATTTATCAAGAAGATATTATAATAGCTGGAGATAAGCTGTTTGATTTTGAGGTAATAGAATCAAAGAGATGCATCGAAGATGCCAGAGTGTGATAATTCTGTTCCTTCCTATAGCTTTGTAACCTTAAAAGTC
>PVLC010041789.1:0-13192 GCA_004027655.1 Graphiurus murinus | reverse complement strand
GATCCGGACGACTCTGTGCCAGGGAACTGGGTGCACAGGAGGGCGCGAGGCTCTCGCTGGGAGGGAGGCGAGAGGCGGGCGGGGACCAGGTGCCCGTTAGGGACCAGCCTGGGCACCAGGCCTCAGATGGGGTCACACCTGAATCTGGGGACAAGGTGCAGAGATTTGGGGGGGCGCCTCTGGTGGAGCTGGGAGCCGTTGCCCGACTGCACCAAGCTCCGAGAAGCGGGCAGGAACAAGCAGGCAGGTGTCCTCAGCCCCCGGGCCAGTCGGCACTGAAGTGACAGGTGTGACAGGCCGAGCTGGCTTCGGGGACCAAGTATCGGAACAATCTCATCAGTTCTCCTTTCTTGATTGTTCCCCCAGTCTCCCCTCAGTACTAGGGATTAAGGCCAGGGGCTGGGGGCGTTCTACTACCGACCTACATCCCCAGCCCTTTTTATTTTATTTTGAGACAGCGACTCACTAAATTGCCCAGGCTGGCCTCAAACTTGGGATCCTCTAGCCTCGGCCTCCCGAGCTGCAGGATTACAGCCGTGCACCGCACCAGGCCTCTGCTCTCCTCCGGGGGCTCCTGGCCCTCCAGCTCTGTGGGCAGGCCCCGGACGCCCTCCCCTCGCCCTCACTTGTTCTCAGCCAGGTGGCCTTCGCTGGCCCCCCCCTGCACTAAGCAGTCGGGGTCTGTGTGTTAGCCTCAGGCAAGGCCGGAGCTCCAGAGGCCGTGGAGAGGCCGGGCTGCCCCAGCACGGGCCCTGAAACTGCAACAGGAGCACGAGCATGGGATGAACCCCAGGGCCCGGTCCTCTGTGTCCTCAGCACCAGGCCCACGCGGGACAGGGCCCTCACCCTTAAGCACTCCAATTTAGCCAGGGATATTAAAATGCTCATCGTAAGCCAGGCGTGGTGGCGCACGCTTGTAATCCCAGGATTCGGGAGGCTGAGACCAGAGGATCCAGGTTCGCGGCCAGCCTCAGCTACCTAGTGAGGCACTCTGCAACTTAGTGAGACTCGGTTTCAAAATAAAGAATAAAAAATAGGGCTGGGGGTATAGCTTGGAGGTAGAATGCCCCTGAGTTCAATCCCCAGTACCGCAAAAAAAAAAAAATGCTCATCGCCCAGCTGGGCGTGGTGGCGCACGCTTGTAATCCCAGTACTTAGGAGGCTGAGACCGGAGGATCAGTATTCATTCGAGGCCAGCCTCAGCTACTTAGTGAGGCTCTCTGAAACTTAGTGAGACCCTGTTTCAAAATAAAGAATAAAAAATAGGACTGGGGGTGTAGCTCGGAAGTAGAATGCCCCTGGGTTCCATCCTTAGAACCACACACACACAAAAAAGCCCATCACCCAATAGCGTGCCACCCACGGCGAGCTGCAGGCCTGGCGGTGGCCAAGGCTCTGGCCTGCGGCCCAGATGACCTGAGTTTCTCCTCTGCACCACTGAAGCAGTCTTGAGTAAGTTAACACTGCTAAACTTCAGTTTTCTCATCTATTGAGGGAGAATAAGGACATTGATTTCACATTTGCGGGGAGGGCTAAATGAGTTAAATATTCAGGAAGTTCTAAGCAAAGTCCTTACTGTGTTGTGAGCCACCGTCCCACCAGAATAGGATCCCCAGGGGCCCGCACATAGGAGACGCTCAAAAAAGATCTGGTGGGCCGGGCATGGTGGCGCATGCCTGTAATCCCAAGACTTAGGAAGCCTGGAGAAGAGGGTCGCAGGTTCGAGACCCGCCTCAGCAATTTAGTGAGACCCCCATTTCGAAATTTAATAAATAGCTGGGCATGGTGGTGCACGCTTGTAATCCCAGTACTTGGGAAGCTGAGACAGGAGGATCATGGGTTTGCAACCAGCCCCAGCAACTTGTGAGGCTCTCCGCAACTTAGTGAGACCCTATTTCAAAATAAAGAATACAACAGGGCTAGAGGTGTAGCTCAGAGGTAGAATGCCCCTGGATTCAATCCCCAGTGCCATACACACAAAAAAAATTAATAAATAAATAAAGGGCTGGAGGTATAGCTTGGAGGTTGAAGGCCTCTGGGTTCAATCCCCAGTACCCCCCCCCCCAAAAAAAATCTGATGTATGCGTGGGTGGATAGATGGAAAAATGGATGGATGGATGGATGGATGGATGGACGGACGGACGAATTTGTGTTTGGATTGAGGGATAGACCGATGTGTGGATGAATGGATGCACGGAGCAGAGGGAGCTTTATCTGGGTTACCCAGAAGACCTAGCAGAGGTGGACATTTGAACTGGGCCCTGAAGGAGGAAGAAGAGTTTTCTGGATGGAGAAGAGCAGCCCAGGACTAGTGAGGATGAGAGAGAGGAGAAGAATTTGGCATGGTTGAAAAACGGAGACGCTCAGTCACTGGGGCCTGAGAGTGCGGCTGTCACCAGCTCTCTTGGGGTCAGGGAGCCGGTTCTGCTCCACACCCTGGGGCCGCCTTGTCAGGCTGGATCTCAGCTCAGGTCGAGAGGCCATTGTGTCCCCCCACGGGAAACCTCTGCAAGCCGGGCGTGGTGGCGCACACTTGTAATCCCAGTACTTGGGAGGCTGAGACCAGAGGATCCGGGTTCGCGGCTAGCCTCAGCTACTTAGTGAGGCTCTCTCTCCCCAACTTAGTGAGACCCTGTTTCAAAATAAAGAATAAAAAATAGCCGGGTGTGGTGGCGCACGCTTGTAATCCCAGCATTCGGGAGGCTGAGACCGGAGGATCCGGGTTCGCGGCCAGCCTCAGCTACCTAGTGAGGCACTCCACAACTTAGTGAGACCCGGTTTCAAAATAAAGAATAAAAAATAGGGCTTGGGGGTATAGCTCGGAGATAGAGTGCCCCTGAGCTCAATCCCCAGTACCGCAAAAAAAAAAAAGAATAAAAAATAGGACTGGGGTGTAGCTTGGAGGTAGAATGCCCCTGGGTTCCATCCCCAGTACCACAGTAAATAAATAAATAAAAAGAAAACCTTTGCAACCCCAGAATTTTACAGCAGACCTTTGCCAGCTGCACAGAGACACCTTCCCTACTGAGATTGAAAGATAATTTCTCTTTAATTGATTTTTTTTAACCACTGCAAACAGTAAAGTAATATGAGAAAAATCTATGCTGCAATTTTTCCATTTGTGAAAACTGAAATTACATCTCGCTGACAATTCCCTCGAAGTGCAGACAACACCTCCCTCCTTTTATTTGTCTCATTTCTTTAAATGCAAGAAACCTGATATATACGTATATAGATGGTTGTTTTGGTTTTTTTTCTGAGAGAGTTGCAAGTTTCTTGATTTGGGAAGGAGCAAGGTGTGGAATCGTTTCCCCGCACAACACAGAACACGGAACCGGTGAAGATTAAAAGCGGTTTCTGTAAATACACAAGAAAGCCGCTCTGTTGACACCTTCTCCTGTCTTTAAAACGTACTAGTGACAAACAGGAGAAGGTGTTTACCAGCAGACAAGGACGCCCTGTGTTCTCTGCTGCTCTCCAATGCCGGTGCTGGCAGCTTCTAGCAATACCACGCTTCGAGCTCACAGGCCTTTCAAAGACGAGCGTTCCCTCAGATCCTGGGTCCACGCCAGAGAGCCGCGCATGTTCCCCAAGCTGATGAGGAAAGGTGCCTCTGAGTCCATAAAACAAGCCCCGAATGCGTCCTGTCAGCACTGACTGGCGTCTTTATTTTGGTTTTGTTTTGTGTACTCAAGATGGCACCCAGGGGCATTCTACCTCCAAGCTACACCCCTAGCCCTATTTTATTTTTTTGTTTTGAAACAGGGTCTCACTAGGTTTCTGAGGCTGTCCTCAAACCTGTGATCTTCCTGTCTCAGCCTCCCAAGTACTAGGATCACAGGCTTGTGCACCATGCCCGGCAGCATCTCTAGCATAAACCAGAAAGAACATCTCCCGGTGAAATCTCAAGAGAAGCTGCCCTGCCGGGCGTGGTGGCGCACACTTGTAATCCCAGTACTTGGGAGGCTGAGACAGGAGGATCCAGGTTCACGGCCAGCTTCAGCTACTTAGTGAGGCCCTCCACAACTTAGTGAGACCCTGTTTCAAAATGAAGACTAAAAAATAAGCCAGGTGTGGTGGCTCACACTTGTAATCCCAGCATTTGGGAGGCTGAGGCCAGAGGATCCAGGTTCGCAGCCAGCCTCAGCTACCTAGTGAGACACTCTGCAACTTAGTGAGACCCTGTTTCAAAAAATAAAGAATAAAAAAATAGGGCTTGGGGTACAGCTTGAAGGTAGAATGTCCCTGAGTTCAATCCTCAGTACCGCAAAAAAAAAAAAAAGTGAAAAATAGGACTAGAGGTAGAATGCCCCTGGGTTCAATCTCCAGTATCACCAAAAAAAAAAAAAAAAATCAAAAACTAAAAAAGGGCTAGAGGGTATAGTTCAGAGTCAGAATATCCCTGGGTTCAACCCCTATAACAAAAACAAACAAAAAAAGATAGTGTTAGACGGATGTCCCTGGAGACCGGCCTTGGGCAGAGAGCTCACCTGTGCCTTGAACCTGGCACCTCGAAGCCTGACTTGGTCACCAGGCCACTGTCTCTGCCATACCCTCACCGCACCTGTTCTGTGCTCCTTGCAGGTGTTGAGGCTCCGGGCCAGGTGGGGTCAGGCTCCCCCAGCCGTCCACCATGGTGGTGGCACACCCCACGGCCACCGCCACGACCACGACCACCGCCACCGTCACGGCCACCGTCGTGATGACCACGGCCACCATGGACCTGCGGGACTGGCTGTTCCTCTGCTACGGGCTCATCGCCTTCCTGACCGAGGTCATCGACAGCACCACCTGCCCCTCGGTGTGCCGCTGTGACAACGGCTTCATCTACTGCAACGACCGGGGGCTCACCTCCATCCCCGCCGACATCCCGGACGACGCCACCACCCTGTACCTCCAGAACAACCAGATCAACAACGCGGGCATCCCCCAGGACCTCAAGACCAAGGTCAACGTGCAGGTCATCTACCTGTACGAGAACGACCTGGACGAGTTCCCCATCAACCTGCCCCGGTCCCTGCGGGAGCTGCACCTGCAGGACAACAACGTGCGCACCATCGCCAGGGACTCGCTGGCCCGCATCCCGCTGCTCGAGAAGCTGCACCTGGACGACAACTCCGTGTCCACCGTGAGCATCGAGGAGGACGCCTTCGCCGACAGCAAGCAGCTCAAGCTGCTCTTCCTGAGCCGGAACCACCTGAGCAGCATCCCCTCGGGGCTGCCGCACACGCTGGAGGAGCTGCGGCTGGACGACAACCGCATCTCCACCATCCCGCTGCACGCCTTCAAGGGCCTCCACAGCCTGCGGCGCCTGGTGCTGGACGGGAACCTGCTGGCCAACCAGCGCATCGCCGACGACACCTTCAGCCGCCTGCAGAACCTCACCGAGCTCTCGCTGGTGCGCAACTCGCTGGCCGCCCCGCCCCTCAACCTGCCCAGCGCCCACCTGCAGAAGCTCTACCTGCAGGACAACGCCATCAGCCACATCCCCTACAACACGCTGGCCAAGATGCGCGAGCTGGAGCGGCTGGACCTGTCCAACAACAACCTCACCACCCTGCCCCGCGGCCTCTTCGACGACCTGGGGAACCTGGCGCAGCTGCTGCTCCGCAACAACCCCTGGTTCTGCGGCTGCAGCCTCATGTGGCTGCGGGACTGGGTGAAGGCGCGGGCGGCCGTGGTCAACGTGCGGGGCCTCATGTGCCAGGGCCCCGAGAAGGTCCGGGGCATGGCCATCAAAGACATCACCAGCGAGATGGACGAGTGCTTCGAGACGGGCTCGCAGGGCGGGGCGGCCAACGCGCCCCCCAGGACCACGGCCAGTCACCACGCCTCCGCCACCACGCCCCAGGGCTCGCTGTTCACCCTCAAGGCCAAGAGGCCGGGGCTGCGTCTCCCCGACTCCAACATCGACTACCCCATGGCCACGGGCGACGGCGCCAAGACCCTGGTCATCCAGGTGAAGCCCCTGACGGCGGACTCCATCCGAATCACGTGGAAGGCCACGCTCCCCGCCTCCTCCTTCCGGCTCAGCTGGCTGCGCCTGGGCCACAGCCCCGCCGTGGGCTCCATCACAGAGACCCTGGTGCAGGGGGACAAGACGGAGTACCTGCTGACCGCCCTGGAGCCCAAGTCCACCTATATCATCTGCATGGTCACCATGGAGACCGGCAACGCCTACGTGGCCGACGAGACTCCGGTGTGCGCCAAGGCAGAGACAGCCGACAGCTACGGCCCCACCACCACGCTCAACCAGGAGCATAACGCCGGCCCCATGGCGGGCCTGCCGCTGGCTGGCATCGTGGGCGGCGCCGTGGCTCTCGTCTTTCTCTTCCTGGTCCTGGGGGCCATCTGCTGGTACATGCACCGGGCCAGCGAGCTGTTGACCCGGGACAGGGCCTACAACCGGGGCACCAGGAAAAAGGACGATTATATGGAGTCGGGGACCAAGAAGGATAACTCCATTCTGGAAATCCGCGGCCCCGGGCTACAGATGCTACCCATCAATCCCTACCGCGCCAAAGAGGAGTACGTGGTCCATACCATCTTCCCCTCCAACGGCAGCAGCCTCTGCAAGGGCACGCACACCATTGGCTACGGCACCACGCGAGGCTACCGGGACGGCGGTATCCCCGACATAGACTACTCCTACACATGATGCCGGCGCCCCAGCCCCAGCCCCAGCCCCAGCCGGCCAGCCAGGCGTGGCGCCGTGGCTTCAAAAGCCCAGCCCGCTGTAATCTGAGAGAGCGAGGAAGAGAGAACTCCACCATGAGAGCAAAGTTTGGGGAGGGTTAATAATTTTGTAGAACACAACAGTGAGAAAAGAATTTTTTTTTTTTCTAAACGAATAGAAGGCAGGAGGGGGATTCGACGTTGTTGGAAATATAATTTATACCGAATTATGCCAGTTGGGGAAGGAAGAACTAAAAATAATATCGCAGGAAGGGTCGAGTTGGGGATTTTTTTTTTTTTTTTTTTTCTGAAACTGGAAAGATACTACCTGTACAACATCTGTGTTCACCTCACGCCCCGTTCAGGGCTGTCGCAAAAGAACCGTCAGAGAGAAGCTGTCGACGTGCAGAGCCACACACGGCAATCTGCTGCTGACCGCGAGGCCGTGGAAGGTTTTCAGGACCTCACAGAAGACAGAGGGGAAGGAAAAAGCTTTTGCTATGGAGATATTGTCCTGAAATCTCTTCCCAGGTTCTTTCCATGCCATTTCCCTTACAGATTTGCAGAAATCCGACGTCTTTCACTGCATTCTTGGAACAGTTAATGTAGTCGATTAAAAAAAAAAAAATTCAAACTTTTTTTTTCCTATGCTGAACACTCTTCAGTTCCATGCACCATACTCCGTAGAAGCCCTGACGGAAGCCGTAGCTTTCCCTGCCACCTGAAGGTGTGTCTGTCTGCCCGTCTATCTCTGTGTCGTGTCTCTCAGTACAGATGGGTAGATAGAGCCGCATATACCGTCCTTAAAGCGTTTCTTGGGTCGGTTCTTACCATTTCCTGAGACAATTGCAAAGATGTTGCTTTCTCCTAGAAATCATTGAGTAAGTAGACCAGGTGTTGGCGATGGGAGGGAGGTGGAGGGAGGGAGGAGCCTCGGTGTGGGTGGCGGGTATTGCTGTTTCTAGAGGCGGAGGCATGCGTATTGTAGAAGGGGGTCTTAGAAGGGCTGGGCAAGGGGGCTTTTCATTTCCAGCCCGTCTCAGCTTGGCCAGGCCTGGGCCACTCTCCTTTCTGATATAGAGAAAATTCTTCTTGGACTGCCAGTGCCCTTGCCTCCCCCTTCTCCCAGTAGCTACAATCACCTCAATAGCATTTACTTTTGTGCTTCCTTGTGAGACAGGTAATTAGTGCAGGGACACACACACACATACACACGTATGAGACATACATATATATACATATCATCTGATTAGACCTATTGGTTTCCATGGCTGCTCAAACAAAACCCAGAAAAACAGGAAATTTTCAGAAAACCCCTGGGAAACATCAACCCCCATACAAACATACCAACGTGAGAAACTCAGTCGGCGCCCACCCCTGGGGCTCGGCCGGCTCTCAAAGCCGAGGGGCCAGATCGCTTTCTAAAAATGCCAGCCTCCGACAGGGTCTCTCCCGGGGTCCTCAGAAGAGCTGAGATTCTATTTCCTCCCTCTGGAATCAACCTCGACCTCGTTTATCAGCGGACGGTGCAGTGTGGCGAGCCATGAGATTAAAAGGATGATGAAATAGCGGCCGCGGATGTGAGGAGGAGGGAGAGCGGGGCCTGGGGTTCTGATGTCGGCTGCGTCCCGTGCTCGGGGGCTCGGGGTCACCATCCGTCCACGCGCCGCCGCTTGCCCTGCACCCAGAGGAAGCAACATCAAAGATGGACCCTGACCCGAGGGCGGCCGGGTGAGGAGGGGTCCGGCTCCTGGCAGTGGCATTTTCAAAAGGTCTCTGCCACTTCGACCAAAGCAAAGGCAGGAAGAAGAGTCCCGCAGCCATCACGGGCCGCCTGCTACGCGCTGGGCGCCGTCCGCTCACTGGACATTTCGAGGGACCGCCCTCTGGAGAGAGGCGGGGTGCAAAGAAATGGAACCAGCAGCAGCTCCAGAAACGTGGAACAAGACACAGGCTCCCCCAGCATGGTCTCACCAAATGAGGACCCCAGGGAACAGCCAAAGGGCACGGACACGGTTCCTTCCAAATGAGAACTGGTCTTTTTTTCTACGTGAGTCATTTTCCCATAGGATGAGAGGTCAGGAGAGAAATTTCCCCAAGCCTTAATTTCAGGTCTGTATAAATGCCAGCCCTCCTTCAGAGCCAGCTGCTCCAGATGCAGGGCCCCGTCCCTGATGGTTCAGGAAGGAACAGAAGGGACCGTCCCACCCTGGAGATCCTGGGGGGAGAGCATGAACGAGGTATGTGGCATTGGCCAGGGAGACAGGAGTCCCAGGTCTCTGCTATTTTTGAGATGAGACCTCTGTCCCTCAAAGGCACCACTCTGGCCTTCTCCAGGGTCCCAGGAAAGCCACCCCCATATGCTGCATCTGCACCCCGGTGCTGCGGCATGCCTCTGACCCCTAGTTCACCTGGCTGGGTCCCTTTTCTCCCTTCCCTGCCCCAAGGAAGGTAAGATCATCGCTGGGTTGTTAGGAAGGCACTGAGAGACAGCAGGGGCCTGGTCTCCGAGAGCTGCCTGGGAAGGCCCCACTGGGCTTGGCAGGGGCAGAAGTCCCGGGGCTGATTGCTGGCAAGCTGCCTGGGTCAGAAACCCTCCTCCCCCACCACCCAGAGCAGGCCCAGCCCCGCAAGAGCCCTGCCAACTGCCAGGGTGGAGCGCCCGAGCCTCAGGGCCACGTGGTCCCCTGCCCCAGCCGGCACAAGGAGCTCCAAATGCTGGTGACGGGGGCGTCCGCCCGGCCAGGGCCCTGGGCCCCCGCTGAGAACCCTTCTTGTCTCTGCTGCCTCTTAGCATCCTCCCAGTGTTCCCCCTAAGAGCAGGCCCTCAAATGTCTGCTTCTCCGTGGCTCCCCAAGCCAGGGAGGGTGGCTGAAGCCGGGTCCCTCCAAACCCCATCCCCTCCTGGTCCAAGCTAGCCTCAGAACACAAGACGGAGGAGGTTCAGGGTGCCCAGCCTCTCCCACCCCTTGGAAGCTCTCCAGGCTGCCAGGCCTGAGAGGACCCCCCCCCCCCCGAGGCCTACTAAGACCCCCGCTGTTTGTAGCCGACATTTCTTGGAACTCTGCTGCCAGCTTGACCCTCACAGCCTCTAACCAGCCAGAACAACCTCCCTGGCCTCTGCGCTGATGAGTGTATTTTGTGGCATTTACGGCAGGTTTAAAGTAAAAAAAAAAAAAAAAAAGCCCAGGACACTCCTTTGGTTAAGTGGTTTACCCTTCCTAGTAATTAGATGTAGCGATTGGGATCTCTTTTTCTATTACATGGCAATTTTCCTTTAAATTTCCCTTTAAAAAAAAAAAAAAAAAGGAGGAAAGGCAAAGGCAAGGAAGGGAGGAAAGGAGGCAGCAGGGCCGCATGCCATTTGCATTTTGCCAATGAGGCCTCTTGTAAGCTCAGCTCAGGCGTGGGGCCCGACGTATGGAATGCTTAAGAGATTACTAAGAATAAAATCTATTAATTAGTCATACTCAATTCCGCAGACATGATGTGCATCAAAAGCTCCTTTTCTTCCCCTTTCTGCACCCCCCCTCTCTTGGAAGCCTCCATCTTCGATCCATGGGCTTCGCTTGCAGGCGCACACAGCGCACCCCAGGCCTCCCCACCCAGAGCCCCACGCAGGGTTCCGGGGCAGGAGCTGGGAGGTGACAGTGACGGCCACGGCAACATGGCAGCAGCTGGGAGGGGCCCAGCCTCCCTTCCCCAGAACCCAAAGCCTGCCCTGCCCTGCCCGGCGAGTCTCTGCACCCTGCCTGGGCAGGCGCTGGGTCTCCACCTCCCCCCCCGGGGGTCCCCGAGGCCTCTCGCCAGCCTAACCCCAACAAGACAAAGGCAGGAGTCAGGGAGCTTCACCCAGGAAAGAGGGGTGCCCCAGAAGTTGAGTGGGGGCCCCTGCTCTCCTCTGATTCTGGAAGGCTCTCTTGGCCCAAGACAGATGGGGGATCCCTGCAGCAGGGGATGGGGCGCTGGCAAGACTGCCTCCCCGCCCGAGCCTCCTCCGCCACCTCCCGCCCCGGCCCCCCCACGAGCGAGGGCGCAAGAGGCAGCTCAACTCCCAAAGCCAACCCACTCCAGAAACCTGCTTCCTGCTGAACGCGCCAGGGAGGAGGCCGGGGCTTCAGAGCCTCTCGCTTATGAAAAATACAACAAGGAAAATTGGATGCAGCAGACGGGGAGAGAGGGGGCCAGGAAGGCAGCAGGGAGGGCTGGGGCGCATACAGGAGGGGGCTCGGGCAGGACCGTGCTTCCAGGGGTGCAGGACGCGGTGCGAGATGGGGACCGCACACCGGATCCCCCATCGCACTTAAGGTGAAGGCGGCTGGACGGGCGCCAGGGTGAGCGCTAACAAGCAATTCACGGGCCCTCCAGAATGCAGGGAGAAGAGGCTTTTTTTTTTTTTTTTTTTCCTTAAGGAGGGATAAAAAGGCTCAAAAATGCAAATCATTACCGTTTACAACCAAGCGAGTCTGCTAAATTGATTAGGAGAGATTAAACTCCTTGGAGGTGAAGAGAAAGGGGGATTTTTTTCCGGGGTTTATGGACCTGCCCCAAGTGGCCATCCACACGGCAGGATCCTCCGTGCCTGCCTGAGCGAAGGCCACTCCTGCCCAGCTCCCTGGGCCTCTGAGGGCTGACACCCAGCATCATTCAGAAGTTGTCCTCGTCCCCAGAGACTCTGGCCCTGCCTGCTAATGCCATTGCTTAGAGAGTAGGACTCCTGTTGGAGGATCTGCTCTCTGCGATCAATCGGGGAAAGGGTGAGCCCAACTGTGGAAAGAAAACTGAAGGCAGGGCAGGTAAACTCTGGCCCCGCAAAGGAATCAGGAGTGAGCTCCCCGTCCCTGGGAGCATCCAAGCACAAGAAGGGGATGTGGCAGACACTTCCCTGCCTAGGCCAAGGCCTGGCTCTTTGACTGTAGGATCCTGGTTCCCCCTCTTGCTTTCATCACCCCCAGGACAAATACAGACACACGCCACCCCTCCCCCTGTCGACAGGGCAGGGGAAAGGGAGGCTGGCAGAGGGCCACCTGCCAGGCCCACGGCTCCGAATCCCAGGCTGCCTCCTGGGCCTGCTCCCCCAAGCCCGGGCCGCCCGCAGCCACGACCCAACACACTCCACACCGCAGCCGACCCACCCGTCACGGCCGCTGACAGCACCTGGGGCACCGCTCACTCGGTGTTTTTAAGCGTTTACGGATTCTTTTGAAATGTTCTAAGTAGTTGCCTGAAATATCCACATTGGCTTCTTTTAAAACACTGACAAAAAGATTCCTTTTGCTCTCCCCCTCCACCCCGGCCTTGCTTCTCTAAAACCGTCTTTGGTTTTCCTCTAAGTTCTGGAAACTCGTTATCCCTGGGGTCAGGCCCACTTTCTCACGCCCAGAGACCCCGGATGCCAAGGCAGACCCTGCCTGGGCGCTGAGACCACAGCAGCTGCCCCTCCCACCCGTCACTGAAGTGCCCAGCTTGTGCCAGGAGGGAAGGGCGGGCATGCAGGGTATAGTGTGCCCGGGAGGTGGGCTGCCTGGACCCCCGCTTCCTACAAGGCCCGAGATGCTGCAGCATCACGGCGGGCATGGCACCCTGGCCCCTGTCCTCCCTCCATCCCCAGAGTCCTTGCAGGAAGGCCTTTGCAGTCACCAGCCCTAAATCTCTTATACCCATCAGGGGAACGGTCACTCGGGGGCAGCACTGGGTCTCTGCGCCCCTTCACGAGACCCACATAGTCAGCCCTTGCCCTCCCCGGGGTCAAGGCCACCACCCCCTCTCTCTTCTGCACCCCCACCCCCCGCCTGCCATTTGCCTGCGGATGCCAGTGAAATGCCGGGTGCCGAGTGCCGGCAGCCAATGGCCGCCTCTTGTCCTGCACCTGCCACGCCGGTGGCCTGGCACGGAGAGGGCCTCGTCTGGGCAACGTTTCCGCTCAGAAGCATCTTGCTCTGCTCCACCCGGGACGCACTCATCTAGACTTGATGAGGTCCAGTGGCCAGCGTTGGCCCTAATTCGTGACTCAGTTTCCCTTCTCTCAAGTCTTGCCTGGAGCCGGTGACGGAGGTGGAGGGCTAGAAGAAGGCCCAGGAGGTGACCACCTCGTCGGGCCCGCCCGGAGGAACTGACCAGGCCTTCTCAAGACAGAAGAACACAGCACAGCCTGGACCGACAAGCAAAGCCACCAAAGCCACAGCGGACCTGGGGCGGCCCCGGGCTCACCGTCACCCTGAAGCCAGAGGTTCCAAGTGTCCCTCACCCGCCCTGGATAGAAGACTCGTGGAAGAGTGCTCCAGACACACACACACACACACACACACCCTGAAAGTAGCCTAGATCTCCTGCCCCCAACCCCAGCCTCGGCTGAGAGGCCTGCCCGAGCATGCAGAGCGGGCCGCTAGGATGGAGACCACGGTGATTTCCAGCTCCTAAAGACAGGCTCAGAGCGGGGTGGGGAGGGAGGCGCAGGCCCAGCACTTGATGAGCTTGTCAGCTGAGAGAGAGACAAGTGGGCAAGACATGAAGGCTG
>PVLC010041788.1:0-13231 GCA_004027655.1 Graphiurus murinus | reverse complement strand
AGGGAGAACATATGCTTCTTAACTCTATGTGACTGACTAATCTCACTTAACATAATGTTTTCCAGTTGCATCCATTTCCCTGCAAAGAACATAATTTTATTCTTCTTTATGGCTGAGTAAAATTCCATTGTGTACATATCCCATAGTTTTGTAATCCATTCATCTGTGGTTGGACATCTTGGCTGCTTCCATAGTTTGTCTATTGTGAATTGAGCTGCTATAAACATAGATACGCATGCATCGGTCTGATAATTTGGTTTCCATTCTGGTGGGATCTTGCTAGGTTTCTGAGAGTCTCACTGAGTTACTGAGACTGGCCTCAGACCTGTAATTCTCTTGTTTCACCTTCCCAAATAGTGGAATTACATGTGTATGTCAACATCCCTGGCTCTAGGCTGTTTTTTCTATTGCTTCTAAAATAAGCTATAAACTGAGTGCAGATTGCAAATGAAATATTATATAATTATATTGACCCTTATGAAACTGAAATTTATTTGCATCTGTGGTGGTAGAATTCAAAGTTTATGTGGCAATAAATGGGTGATTCCAGGATGAAACAGAAGGATTATAGTTTAGAGGAGAACCTCAGCAATTTAGTGAGATCTTCAGTAATCTAGCAAGACCTTGTTTCAAAACAAAAATAAAAATAAAAAGATCTAGGGGAAGCCAGGCATGGTGGCACATGCTTGTAATCCCAGCATTCAGGAGGCTGAGACTGGAGGATCCGGGTTCGCGGCCAGCCTCAGCTACTTAGTGAGGTACCCGCAATTTAGTGAGACTTGGTTTCAAAATAAAGAATAAAAAATAGGGCTGGGGGTACAGCTCGGAGGTAGAATGCCCCTGAGTTCAATCCCCAGTACCGCAAAAATAAAAAATAAAAAATAAAAATAAAAAGATCTAGGGACATAGCTCGGAGGTAGAATGCCCCTGGGTTCAATCTCCAGTAACACACACAAACACACACACACACACACACACACACACACACACACACACACATACAAACGATTCCACAAACAACCTAGAAATTATGGAGAAGTCATTGAGTGTGTAATATACAATCTGAAATAATAAATTTTCCTAGAATTTAGTTATGGGGCTTTATAAAAAATTCCATTAAAGAGGAACACCATAATCAAGATACTAATTAATTCTCCCACAGAATAATGAATACGTGGAGATAAACTGGAGGGTAACTTAGGTTCAGAGAGGTATTCAGAGTCAAGTACGTGTTTTGTACATTATATTATTAGAAAGGCACTAATCATTTCAATGAGATTTGACATTATGAGGTGAGATTAGTACATTTGAAAATTTTAATGTAGAGTCTGGACTGGAATGTCCAGGCTTATATTATATTGAAGGACACTGGTCTCTCTCCTGTGTGCTGAGAATGAGGGTATGTTAGTTTTATCCTTAGAAAGCTGCTTTCTTGCATGCACAGCAAGTTCCTTGGGGATGATGGTCATAGAATGAGACAAAGCAAGCTAAGCTGATCTAATGATTCTTCTATAGTCTAACCCATAACTCCCAACCCCTTCTCGGTGTGGTGAATGGTGGGAGGCAGAGCACCATGGAGAAGAAAGTGCTTGTCCAAGGGACCACCACTGGAAAAAACATTGTGGGGAAATGGAGGCACTATTTTCTGGTGAAGCAGCAGAGGCACATGTGAATCAGAAGTGCACCTGTCCAGCGTGTCACTGCTGTGCTGTTGAAGCACCTGCCCAATGACTGCCACTGGATTTTCCCCATTTTAACTTCTCAATAAGCTTTATCTCTACATCACATCTCTTGGTGTCTTCTTTGGTTTCTTGGAAATCTATCCAATTTCCCTAGCATTAACTAAACTGCAGAAGTTACAGAAGCATTGGATATCCAAATCAAAATGATGTTAAAGGGGATAAAAAGTTTGATCAACCTAGATATTTAAGTATAAGAGTTCTATGAAATGATCCCAGCCTTCTCTATCAAGCTGAATGGGAACAACGTAATGAGTGACACAACTATAGCTTTCATGATAATAAAAACCTCCCAATAAAAGAGACAATAGCACAAAACTTTGTCTTCAGGTTTAGATGGAGATATTTCAAATTCTGGTCATAAGTTTGCTGCCAATACAACCTTTTAACAAATTATATAACTGGGTGTGGTGGTGGACAACTATAATCCCAGTACTGGGGAGGCTAAGACAGGAGGATTTCAGGTTCAAGGCCAGGTTCAGTAACATAGTGAAGTGTTGTTGCAGAATTAAAAATAAAAATAAAAAGGGCTGAGGATGTAGCTCAGAATAGAATGTCCTTGATTTCAATCCCCAGCACATATATACATATACAACTGGCATACACCCCTAATCCCAGTACTTGGGAGACTGAGACAGGAGGATTGCAGGTTTAAGGCTTTTAGACTGTTTCAAAATAAAAAATAAAAAGGGGCTGGGAGTATAGTTTAGTGGTAGAATGCCCCTTGGTAAAATTCCCAGTAACACACCCACACATGCTCGCATGCACACATGTAATCGTACATATGTTTTAAGGTAAAATTTCAACTACTTCTGAAGTAGCTACATTTCTATTTCCTTCTATATTAATTTTTATTTTAAAAATAAACACTCATGATAGTATCCTTTGTTGCACACAAGTTCTATGGTCTCCCTAACATGCGGAAGCTAGGGAGAAAGTAGGACATAAGAAGGACTCTAGATGAAGAAGGAGAAACCTTAGATGAGCAAAGAAAATGACTAAATTGAAGGTGATGGGGGGACACCCTAATGCACATGATGTACTTTCACAAACATATCAAAGTCAGTCACTAAACTGAACTTGAAAAGGAGGGAGGGGAAGAGAGTGGGGCAGGAATTGGGGAAGTATTAAATGAGAGATGTGTGCATGTATGCCTTTACCAGCCTGTACCTACCAAAGATGTATGATTACAATGCACCAGTAAAAAAAAATAAACACTCATTCTAGTATCTCTGAATTCATCCAACTCTTTTATTGGATAAATTCAAATATCTATTTAAGTTTATGAATTTTATATCGCTTAAATTTTATGTGTACAAGTTATGTTTCCCCAATACTTAGTCTATGTATTCTAAACATGTTTTTATCTTAGTGAGTATAGATTTAATGCAAATTTTAAAATCTCCATATAATCAGGGTTGAGATTCCTCAGAAAACTGGGAATGGACCCACCATATGATCCAACTCTACCACTCCTGTGTATATTCACTCCAAAGAGACTGAAATCAGAATATTACAGTGATAAATGTATATCCATGTTTATAGCAGCACAGTTCACAATAGCCAAATTATGGAACCAACCTAGGTATCCATCAACTGATGAAAGGATTACAAAGTTATGGGATATGCACCATGGAATTCTACTCAGCAGTAAAGATGAACAATATTATGTTATTTGCAGGAAAATGTATTGATCTGGAGAACATTATGTTAAGTGAGATTAGCCAGTCATAGAATGTGAAAGTTCAATTTTCTCTCATATATGAAAGGTAGGGAGTAATCTGGTTACGAGAAAGACTTTAGATAATGAAGGAGAAACCTTAGTTGAGTAAAGGAACTGAGGGTGGAGAGGCAAGTCAGTCTCAAAGAGGGAAACACCTCAATGGAAATTACACACACACTTATCAAAGCCAGTCACTATGTTGAGAACGGGAAGGTGGGGAGAGGCAGGGAGTGGGGTGGGAACTGGGGGCAGGCTTAATAAGTGCTGTGTGCATGTATGCCTCTATCATTCTGAACTTTAAGATATATGATTACAATGCCCCAATTAAAAAAAAACACAAATAATAAAACACATATTTGAACATACCTGCAAATATGTGGAGAAGTGGGAATTCTGAGGTATTGGTGGGATTGCAAATTAGTACAACCACTTTGGAAATTACTATAGAGGATCCTCACAAGAATGAGAATGAACCTACCATACATGAAGCTATACCACTCCTGGTTATCTACTCAAAGGAATTGTAAACAGACCACCAAGGATCCTTTTTCAGTGTCATAAACAGTCTGTGAGGAAAGGAGATGAATCAGAAGCCTGGGTAGATGGCCTTGTGGGAAAAGTGATTCTTCTGGGTTTGAAATGGTTCCATTACCCAAGGTACATGAAGAGAAGAATCATTCCCAAAGCCTGAGATGAGCTAGTTCGTTGGGGGCGATCACAGCTCACCAGTCCCTAATGTTTCCTAATGCAATCTAGTGTAATACACAATGATCCTGATTGTTGGTGTTTACTGGAAGTTTTCACAAAACCTGTTATTCAAGTGTTAATGACTGTAACTTTAAAGTCAACATTATGGCGAACTTACCTTACAGAAATCATAGACAACATTTTCATGATTACTAGAAGTTTGGCTAGTGCTCTGAGGGATCAATCTCTCAGAGTCATTTTCTAGTGCAGGAACAGTACATCTGAGTGGCAGCTATAGGGACAGACATGTTTCCTCTGGCTCCTGGTGTGTGGACTGTAGAGTGGAGATAGTACATGTGCCTCTGCTGAAACACCTGTGGGCTGATGATTACAGTGTGATGCTATTCCTCCAGAAGTGGGTAAGCAGCTTTGAAAGAGAAGGCTTTATAATTATGTGTTTCAGAATATGTATCAGGCTCAGATATATCTTGTGATATCTTCTCTGGTTTTAAAATATTTTTGTAATAATCCCATCCTTTACAGTTTCCAATGATACAATGTACAATATTTCTCATTTTATAGCTTGTGTTTTCCAGTCATCTTCCATTTTAATATTTCTCACAAATCATTGTCGTTGACTTTATTAACTTAGAGATTAAAGCACATAAGTAAATGGCTCAAAGCTAGTATTAGTTTGATTTTTAGATATGCTACTTTAACGTGCATTGGTATTTCTAGTGCTGTTATTTATGGAACAATATAATATGATGAAATAATTCTCATGTACTTTTGCTTCTGACATAGGAGAAAATGAGTATTTCTGTTCTCATCCTAATACAGAAGCAATCTTGCATTCATTAAATTCAACTTGTCACCATAAAGGACTTACCATATTAAGCTACAGTGAGTTCCTCACATTTTATTATGACCTCAAAATTTTTACATATAATGCATATGGATTTAGAGAATGGCGCTTTCATATAAATGAAAATATTTTCCAATCAACATTGTAGAGGAGTACTAGCTTGCTAGTCACTAATTTTTAAGTTTCTGCTTATCTTGAAAGATTTTATTCTGTCAATTTTCAAAGATAGCTTTGCTGAAAATAGCAATCTTGGTTAGAAGTTATTATCCTCCTACCTTTTAGAATTTGAATCAATCTAGAGTATTTCTTATTAGTTTTCCTCTAAACATAATCCAGCCTTTTTTTCCTTGATGCTTTAAAATTTTTATTCTTGTCCTTTATGTTAGTCATTTTATTATAATATGGTGTGGAGAGGTCCTTTTATGATCTTGTCTATTTGAAGTTCTGAATGTCTCCTGTATATGACCATCCATCTTCTTTGGTTTCTAAGTTTGAAAAATTCTCTGATATTATTTCTCTGAAGATATGGTTTATGCCCTTGGTCTATACACCTCAAAACTTTCATCAATGCCTATAACTTTAAGGTTTATTCTTATGATATTTGCCCCGATTTCTTGAATGTTCTGGTTGTGGTCTCCTACTGTCTTTTCTATATTATTGACTGCATGTTCAAGTTTAAATGCAGTATCTTCTGAAACTGAGACTGTTTCCCATGTGGTTTAGTCTGTTGGTGATACTTTATATTAAAGTTTGTTTATTTGGCTTATTGTCTTTCATTTCACTGAGGACTGCTGTTTGACTCTTTTTCAGAGTTCCAATTTCTAGAAGATATGTGCTTTCACATACTGTATACTATCTCTTAGAAAAGACAAGGAAAAAATCACACAGAAGAAAACCTGAGAACACTGAATAATGTGAAGTAGTGGCTTTAATATTAAATCCCCATATCTGAAATTGCATTTTTTGGAAGCTAAGGCAATAATTCCACTAAGTAAAGAATGCAAAATAAACAATTCAGTGTTTAGGATAATTGTGATAGGACACTATCCTAGTTGGAGAAATGCACTCAATTCAAATGAATCCTGTTTCTTTAATGCATACACATTTTAACAGATTATAAATTAACCAAATTAAAATTGCCTACATAGAATATCACCTCTGTAAAATAAAAATTCAGATTGTTAAAGATAAATTAAATACATCTGGATAACTCGAGGAATACAGTTACCTGGTGTCCTTGGTCTAGTACTGTTGTTAAATGTACTGCCCCTTGGCACTCTTTCCATCTTCAAGTCCTCACTTATTCCCCTTTATAAGATGTGAATTAGACACATCACTTAATGGCTTTGCATAAAATGTATTCAGTTTTACTATGAAAAAAATTTCAATGCCTACCTTGCGAAAACTTAAGATGGTCCCATGGATTTCATCATTGCATGGATTATACATTATAAGTTCACCTGAAGTTTACACATTCAATACTAGAAAATTTGGAATGAAATAATATCTGCTCATAAATAGCTCTAGGTATATGCTAATAGTAGGTAGAGAATTTTGGATTTTTTTTATGATATGGTTAATATACCCTATGCACATTCCCAGGCAGTATCCTCTGGTCCTGAAAAAAAGTATCAGTCCCATAAACTGACAGAATGGCTCCCAGGGATTTGACAATAGGAATAGTCTACTTAGCTCAGATTAATTTGGAATCCCGGGGAATCCCTCTCATTTTTATCACTATACATTTCTTTATGTGCAGATTGAGGAGGCAGGTGAGCAGGTCCCTTTTCAGTGTCAGAAACAGAGTCTGGGAGGGAAAGAGATGCATCAGGAGCCTGGGTAAGTGGCCTCTTGGGCAAAGTGATTCTTCTGCCTTTGAAATGAGTCCAGTGCCCAAGGCACATGGAGAGGAAGAATTGTTCCTGAAGCCAAAGTTGAGATAGGTAGTTGGGATGGGTCTCAGTCCCTGACATGTCAAATTGCAATCTAGTGTGATCCACAATGATCCTGACTGTTGGTGTTTAATACAAGTGATCATGAAATCTAGTACTCAAATGTTAAGGACTACAACTTAAAAGTCAATATTATAATGAGCTTACCCTATAGGAATCAGAGACTACATTTTCATGATTACTAGAAATTTGCCTAGGACCCCTCCATGCCTGTAATAAATAGAAGTATGAGTCTCCAGGAGGCATTCGTGAAATGCAGGAGCAGTGCATCTGAGTGGCAGCCTCAGGGACACACACGTTTTCTCTGGCTCTGCATGTGTGAAGTGTATAGTGCAGACAGTATATTTGTCTCTGCTGTGGGATGGTTACAGCAAGATATGTTTTTCCTTAGTAATTATGAAGCAGCATGAAAGAAAAGACTTTATGTATTTCAGAGACCATGTATCAGGCTCAGATGTACCTTGTGATATATTCTCTGGTTTTAATATATATTGATGCTGGGCATGGTTGAGCATGCCTATGATCCCAGTACTTAGATGGCTGAGACAGGAGGATCTCAGGTACAAGGATAGTGTTGGCAATGTAGTAAGACTCTCAGCCACATAACAAGACTCTGTTTCAGAACAAAAAATAAAAAGGGCTGGGTGTAGCTTGGAGGTAGAATGCCCCTGCATTCAATCCCCCATGTCCCCTCAAATATACTCATAACAATCTCATGCTTTAGCATCTCTACTTATACAATGGACAGCATTTTTCAATTTACAGCATATATTTTCCATAGTGGTCCTATACTTTAATATCTTTCACAAACCTTCTTTATTAACTTGATTAACTCAGTGATTAAGGACAGATAATTATATGATCCCAACTTAGGGTGAATTTAGTTTCTATTGACATCATTTAAACCTGAATTATTCACCACATAAACAAACTCAAAGACAAAAATCACATGATCATCTCAATTGATGCTGAAAAAGCATTTGACAAGATCCAACACCCATTCATGCTAAAAGTACTGCAGAGAATTGGAATAGAAGGAACATACCTCAAAATCATAGAGGCAATATACAATAGACCTACAGCCAATATCATATTAAATGGAGGAAAACTGCAAGAGTACCCACTAAAAACAGGAACAAGACAAGGATGTCCATTATCACCTCTTCTGTTCAACATAGTACTTGAGACTCTAGCCAGAGCAATAAGGCAAGAGAAAGAAATCAAAGGGGTAAAAATAGGGAAAGAAGAATTAAAACTATCTCTCTTTGCAGATGACATGATATTATACCTAGAAGACCCAACAAAGTCAGGCAAATAACTTATAGAACTGATCAACAAATTCAGCAGAGTGTCTGGATACAAAATCAATCTTAAAAAATCAGAAGCTTATCTCTACACCAACCATAAAACCACTGAAAAAGAAATCCAGAAAACAATTCCACTCACAATAGCATCCCGAAAAATAAAATACTTAGGGATAAACCAAACCAAAGAGGTAAAACACCTCTATAAGGAAAATTACAAAAAGCTGAAGAAAGAAATTGACAAAGACCTTAGAAAATGGAAAAATCTACCATGCTCTTGGATGGGCAGAATAAATATCATCAAAATGGCCATCCTCCCAAAAGTAATCTACAAATTCAATGCAATACCCATGACATTACCAAGGTCACTCCTCACAGACATAGAAAAATCAGTCCTTAAATCCATTTGGAACAACAAAAAGCCCAGAATAGCCAAAGTAGTTCTTAGTAATAAGAACCATGCAGTAGGTATCACAATACCTGACTTCAAACTCTACTACAAAGCCACAGTAATAAAAACAGCATGGTGTTGGCACAGAAACAGACACACAGACCAATGGAGCAGAATAGAAGATCCAGAAACAGACCCACGTGCTTACAGTCAACTGATTTTTGACAAAGGAGCCCAAAACATACACTGGAAAAAAGATAGCTTTTTTAACAAATGGTGTTGGCAAAACTGGTTAACCATATGCAGGAAAATGGAAATAAACCCCACTTTCTCACACTGCACAAGAGTCAATTCCAGGTGGATCAGAGATCTGGAAGTCAGGCCAGAGACCTTGCAGCTACTTGAAGAGGGCATAGGACCAACACTTCAACACATAGGCACAGGTAAAAACTTTCTCAACAGGACCTCAAAAGCACAAGCAACTCAAAGGAAGATCAATATGTGGGATTACATTAAACTAAAGAGCTTCTGTGCAGCAAAGGAAACTATTAAGAACCTCAACAGAGAACCCACAGAGTCGGAGAAAATCTTTGCCAGCTACTCATCTGACAGAGGACTCATATCTAGGATATACAGAGAACTCAAGAAACTCACAGCTAAGAAAACAAATAACACAATCAAAAAATGGGAAAAGCATATAAATAGACACTTCACAAGAGAAGAAATACAAACGGCCAATAAATGTATGAGGAAATGTTCAACATCATTAGCAATCAGAGAAATGCAAATCAAAACTACCTTGAGATTTCACCTAACTCCAATCAGAATGGCAACTATCAAGAACACAAACAACAACAAATGCTGGTGAGGGTGTGGAGAAGTGGGAACCCTAATACATTGTTGGTGGGATTGTAAATTAGTGTAACCACTTTGGAAAACAGTATGGAGGATCCTCAGATGAATGGGAATGATCCTACCATATGATCCAGCAATACCTCTACTGGGTATCTGCCCAAAAGAAAGGAAACCAAAGTATCAGACCAATGCATGTGTATCTATGTTTATAGCTGCACAGTTTACAATTGCCAAACTATGGAACCAGCCAAGATGTCCATCAACAGATGAATGGATTACAAAACAATGGGATATGTACACAATGAAATTTTACTCAGCCTTAAAGAAGAACAAAATCATGTTATTTGCAAGGAAATGGAGGGAACTGGAAAACATTATGTTAAGTGAGATTAGTCAGTCACAAAAAGTTAAAAATCAAATGCTCTTCCTAATACGTGGAAGCTAGGGAGAAAATGGGACATAAGAGGGACTCCAGATGAAGGAGAATTCTTAGGTGGACAAAGAATTTGATTTAACGGAAGGTGATGGGGGGAGGAGGGGACACCCTAATGAGCATGATGTATTTACAAGATCACATCAAAGTCATTCACTAAACTGACCTTGAGAAGGAGGGAGAAGGAGGAAGGGGGGTGGAAATTGGGGAAGGGTTAATGAGAAATGTGTGCATGGATGTCTTTACCTGTACTAGCTTGTACCCAACAAAGATGTGTGATTAACCCTGTTGTACCCAAGAAATGTATAAAAATTCGTGCTAAAAAATAAAAAATAAATAATTTTTTTAAAAACCTGAATTATTAGTTCATGTTCTATCATTTATGGAACAGCATAATAGGATTAAATAATTCCTAAGAAAGTATTGGTATACTTTAGCTTCTCACATAACAGCAGATGAGTGTTTCTGTTTTCATCCTGAAGCAGAGGTGTTCTTGTAGTCATAAAATCCAACTGGTCATCATGCAGGGACACATATTAAAACTATGGTCAGTTCCTATTCACTTGTTTATGGCATCGAAATATTTTTATATTATGGATATGGGTTTACAGAGTGCAGCTTTGCACATAAATAAAAACATTTTACCAAACTAAAAAATAAAGTATCATTCATGTAATATAAAAAGAGGGGGTGTATGAAATAAATTAGGTATATCAGGATTATTTGAATAATACAGTTACCTAGTGTCTCTGGCCTTGCATTGTGGGTGAATGGACTATCCTTTATCACTCATGCCATATTCAAGAACTTACTTACATCCTTAAGTAGTATGTGAATTAGAAAAATCACTTAACAACTCTGCATACAATGTCCTTGTCTTTCCCATGAAAATAATCTCAGTGCCTGCCTTATAGAATTGTGAAGAATAAAGAAGGTACCAGGACTTTAAACATTGAATGCACTTAAACACTAGAAAGTGACTTAAAGTGTATATATTCAGTATTGGATACTTTGGAATGAAATAACATCTTTGCATAATTAACTCTTAGTGTATATTAACAGTAAGTAGTAATATTAGATTTTGGACGACATGATAAATGTTGCCCATTGCCAGTGTTCCCAGACAGGATCCTCCGGCTCCAAAGACAAATACCTGCCCCTGAAACTGGCAGAATGGCTTCCAGGGGTTTGGCAATATGAGTTTGAATACTGCTCTGCTGGTCATCAAGAAAAGAAAAAACAAAACTGCATGCAGCCCTGTTGACCTTCCCTGATATGGTGTATAGGGGGCTACTGTTCTGGGCCAATAGCTCCATGGTTCTCATCCTGTACAGTTACAAGCAGAGAATGCTGCACATTCATAAGTCTGTCTCCCCCAGATTCTCTCCTGAGTCCAGAGTTACTAAAACCATCCTTCTCCTAGTGAGCACCTTTGTCTATTTTTACATGCTTTCCTGCATCTTTACCATTTGTTTGTTTTTCTTTATTCTAACGAGTTCCTGGTACACAGAGCTGCAATAGTTGGTGAGCATTTCCTGCCTGCTAGTCCTTTCCTGCTCACAAGAGGTAACACCAAAGCTTCCAGGCTTCTTTAACTGTGTAAGGAACAGGAAAAACCCTGAACATAAGGGTAACTTGTAACTTGCATATCTTTGCATAATTTTAAGGTGCTTGCTTATTCAGCCTCTAGAATATTCTTAAGTACAGTTTTGCACAGCCTCATTCCAAGACAGTGGTAGACAATCAGACTGTTTTTGCTCCAGTAATGAAAAATAAATATTAATGGCAATGAACAATAAAATACAATGTAATGATTCTGTAAATAAGTCTCTGCACTGGGTAATGATGAGTTCTTAATTTCTACTGTCTCTAATTTGTCTTTTCCATCATGCATGTAAATGCCTTTTCTATTTAGAAACCTTTATTTTCTGCAAGACCACAAAAATGTTCTCCAGTGTTTCTTGAAAAAATTCATTGTTTAGTCATCATGTGTGTGTGTGTGTGTGTGTGTGTGTGTGTGTGTGTGTGTGTGTGTGTTACTGAGGATTTAACCCAGGGGCATTCTTCATCTGAGCTATACCCCCTTCTTTTTAAAAAAATTCTTTGCTTGAAACAGGGTCTTGTTAGGTTGCTTAGCAAGGCTGGGTTTAAATCTATGATGCTCCCATCTCAGCCTCTCATCTCAAGTACTGGGGTTATAGGCATGTGTGACCATGCGTAGCTAGTCATAAAAATTTTGAATGGAAATTTATGAAGAATTGATTTTTCATCCAGAGACTCTACAATTGTGGTGATATATGAGAAACAAATTTAGTAACACTAACAATGTTAGTGTACATCAGCTCACAGTATGATCATAATATAGTTCAGTTTCAGTATACAATTAACTAGAAGTACAGAGGTGTTTGCTATGCCTTACCTAAAGCATCTACTTTGTCCATCTACTAGTAATTATTATGAACAGGTGTCATTACAATTAATAGGTGTTTCTGTTTTTTTCTGGGTTCTAAGTTAAATAGGGACAAAGGCCATCCTCATGTTCAGTTGGGGATGAAAGGGGAGAATTGCATGATGGGCCAGGATGAATCTCAATATCATGTATGGTGGGGATGAGCTGGAGATGTGCTCACCAAGTGCTGTGTGCATGTGTGTCACTATCATTTTGAGTTACATTATGACGTGAGACTATTCTAAACCACTAAAAGTGTTAAAATTTGGATTTTGTTCCTTGGAAAATCCAAATGAATTATTTGTATGTTTATATCAAACATACCAAGTGCTTGAATTCAGTGAGTAACATTGACTGGGCTGGTACATAATTTTAAGAATGCATAGCTGGGTCATATGGTGGTTCTATTCCTAGTCTTTTGAGGAACCCCCATACTTATCTCTACAGTGGTTGTGCTTACTTACATTTCCACCAATAGTGTATAAGCTTCCTATTTCTCCACAACCTGGCCAGTATTTTTTGTTTGTGTTCTTGATGGTTGACATTCTAACTGTAGTCACAACCAAGAGTCTGAAGAAAGAGCCTACAGAATGGAATAAAATTGTTGCCAAACATTCCTCTGACAGAGGACTAACATTTGGATATAAAAAAATCTTAATAGTAAAAAAATGAAATTTGGAAATTATGCTAAATATATATTTCTCAAAAGAAGAAATACAAAAGGGCTAATAAATTTATGACAAAATATTCAACTCCATTAGCAATCAGGGAAACACAATGTAAATTGCTTCTTTGGTGGGTATTATTATGCTTAAATATCCAATCTGGAAAGA
>PVLC010041787.1:0-13192 GCA_004027655.1 Graphiurus murinus | reverse complement strand
TGCGGTACTGGGGATTGAACTCAGGGGCATTCTACCTCTGAGCTATAACCCCAGCCCTATTTTTTATTCTTTATTTTGAAACCGAGTGTCACTAAGTTGCGGAGTGTCTCACTAGGTAGCTGAGGCTGGCCGCGAACCCGGATCCTCTGGTCTCAGCCTCCCGAATGCTGGGATTACAAGCGTGCGCCACCATGCCCAGCCATTCTGAATTTTAGAATTAGCTTATCAATTCCTACAAAAATGCTTCCTGGTGTTCTAATTGGGATTGTGCTGAATCTGTGTATCAGTTTTTGGAGACTTACTTGACATTTTAAAAATTCTAAATCTTCTATCTCATGAAGCACAGTATGTCTTTTTCTTTTTCTTTATCTAAGTCTACTTTTACTTCTTCCAAAAATGTTTTTAGTTTTTGGTGTATAGATGTTTTACATCTTTGTCAAATTTAGCCTCGAGGATTTATTTTGTATCATATCATAAATGGTTTTTAAATTTTTTGATGTCTGTTTATTACCTTTGGATAGAAACACAGTTGATTTTTTTTTTATATACTGATCTTGTTTCTTGAAACCTTGCTAAACTCACTTATTGTAGAAGCTTTTCTGTAACTTGCAATAGATCTTCTACCTAGAGGATGAAGGCAGTTTTGGCTCTTTCTTTCTAATCCGATGTTTTTTCTTTTCTTTCCTTACTGTTCCGGTTGGAACCTCCATTAAAATGTTGAGTTGTGTTGAATACAGTGATGGGAGTAGACATCTTTGCCTTATTCCTCGTTTTAGGGGAAAGCATGCAGTCTTTCATTGTTACGTATGATGTTGGTTATAGTTTTCTTGTGTGGTTTTCTTTTCTTTTTTTTTTTTAATATACCCTATATGATGATAAGACAACTCATGTTTTCTCTTTCTCCCTGAGCAAACTCTGGTAGTTTGTATCTTGCAACAAATTTTTCCATTTGATCTAAGTTGTTGGCTTTATTAGTGTAAAATTCCTAATAGTCCCCATTATCTTTTTAATGTCTCCAGAATCTATAGTAATGTCACTTGTCTCATTGATATTGATAACTCTGGTCTTCTTTTTGTTTTTTTCTCATTAGTCTTAATATAGTTTTATCAGTTTGGATTAAATATTTTTAAACAATGTATATGCCAAATGAAACTTTTCTTTAGGCATACATAGTTTCTGGACCAAGCTTTGTCTGTGAAATCCTAAAGAAAAAAAAGTGACTAAGAAATATTAAGCACAGCCAGTTTGCCATTCAAGTCTAAAATCATCACCACATACATTGTTCAATATTCAAAAACCTTAGGTAATGTAATATCCTAAAGTCCATGAAAAACATCTACTTTATAGTGAAATTAAGCCAACCAAATGCAAATCAAAATAACTTGAGAAAAAAATCTAGTGGAAGTACTAAAAGTAAACTTTGTTGTTGTTGTTGTTGGGTTTTGTTTGTTTGTTTGTTTGTTTGTTTGTGGCACTGGGGGTTGAACCCAGGGGCCTTCTATACCTCCAAGCTACACTCCTAGCCCTATTTTTTATTCTTTATTTTGAAACGGAGTCTCATTAAGCTGTGTCGGGCCTCAACCTCCCAAGTACTGAGATTACAAACATGCGCCACCCTACCTGGCTTAAATTCTTTTTTAGAAGCCGGGCGTGGTGGCATACGCTTGAATCCCAGCATTCGGGAGGCTGAGACCGGAGGATCCAGGTTCGAGGCCAGCCTCAGCTACCTAGTGAGGCACTCCGCAACTTAGTGAGACTCGGTTTCAAAAATAAAGAATAAAAAATAGGGCTGGGGTTGTAGCTCGGAGGTAGAATGCCCCTGAGTTCAATCCCCAGTACCGCAAAAAAAAAAAAAAAAAAAAATTCTTTTTTAGAATTCATTCTTGGCAACTGTGAGAATAGCTATAGAATAAAATTAAACTGCTATAAACTTTTATGAAGTAAAATAAATACTATATAACTTCAGAAAGGAGACAATGGGAGGAAGTATTTTAATCTCTATTAACATATAGCTTTAAGTATTAATACATTAACTTCTTTATTTTGTAGTACCGGGGATTGAACCCAGGGACATTCTACCTCCAAGCTAAACCCCAGCCCTTTTTTTTTTTTAGTTTGAAACGGAGCTGGGTGTGGTGGCGCACACTTATAATACCAGTACTTGAGAGGCTGAGACAGAAGGATCACAAGTTTGCAGCCAGCCTCAGCTACTTATTGAGGCCCTCTGCAACTTACTGATACCCTGTTTCAAAAATAAAGAATAAAAAATAGGGCTGGGGTGGAGCTCAGAGGTAGAATGCCCCTGGGTTCAATCCCCAGTACCACAAAAAAAAAAAAAAAAGAAACAGGGTCTCACTAGGTTGATGAGAGTCTCACTACTTGCTGAGGCTGCCCCTGAAACTGCAGTTCTCCAGTCTCAGCCTCCCAAGTATTACAAGGATGGGCCACCACATTCAGCTTAATACATTTAATACATCAACTTCTTAAGGTTTTCCTAATCTTTTTTCCTTCTTTGTAGTCCTAAATATTAGGGGAGAGGCAATAAATACAAATTAAATAATAAAATACAAATTAAAAGTGATAGTAGGGGTGGATGTGTGCATGTATGTTTGTATCACTTTGAATCTCACTATGATGTATAAATTGCATTTCATCAATGAAAAGTGTTAAAAGTGATGTCTATCCCATAATCACATTATAGTAAAATATGTTATATTTGTACCTTTTTAATATGTTTATATGAGTTTCAGAATGATTTTTACCTATTTATGATGATGATGAATTCTTTGGATTAAACAAAAATTTTGTTTTTTTCTTATGCTTTTCTGTATTGCTTTAATAACATCATAAGTGTGTATGTGTGTGTGTGTGTGTGTGTGTGTGTCTTGTACTTTCTCATTGCTCAAAAGATAAGTATCTTATTATCAGAATTCAATTTTCTGATACTCATATAGTTTTGCATTTTAAGCCCCTAAAGACTGTATTATGGACAATATATAATATAAACCTTGCTGCAATTCATTGTTTAAATTGCTCCTTTATTATGAAATTCAACTTATTAGTCCAGCCTTTTGATTAATAGGGTTCGTGTGTGTGTATGTGTGTGTTTTACTGGGAAATTGAACCCAAGGCATTCTGCCTCTGAGTTCTATGCCCACAGTCCTTTTTTTAATTTTTGCTTGAAACACGGTCTCAGTAGGTTACTGAGGCTGATCTGGAACCTGTAGTCCTTCTGTCTCAATCTCCCAAGTACTGGTTTACTGGTGTGCACCACCATGCCTGGCTATAATGTTCCACTTAAATCCTCTTCACAACTAATATATCTGTCAGGAGTCACTTAAAACAGAAAGCCCTTTTGATACTTCAAACAAAAGCAATTTAATTGAGGGAATTGTTTACATAGGTGTTAGAAAGACTGAGAAAGCAAAAGAGAGAAAAGAGGGTTATGGAGAAGCAAATAAGAGGAAAGGGTAATGCCCAAGGAGCAAAAGCTTAGGTCACTTCTGGACCGGGGTTCCCAGACTTGGACTTGCCAGGACGTGATTAGAGCCACTGTCACAGTCAATTCTCAGTCTGCCAGAGAAGTGTTGATTTAATCAATGATGGGACCATCTATAAAGATGCTGTTTTTCATTATGCCCTGTCCCCATGACTGTTAAAGCAGCTACCAGCAGCTTCCATTTTCCTGCTCTGCCTTTCTCTACTTTTTTTTTTTTTTTGGTACTGGGGATAAAACTCAGGGGCGTTCTACCATTGAGCTACACTTCCAACCCCATTTTATTTTGAAACAGCATCTTGCTTAATAACTGCACACTGACCTCCAGCCTGTGATCCCTTCCCTCAGTCTCCCAAATATTGGGATTATAGGCGTATGCCACCACAGCTGGCCACTTTCTCTGCTTTCTGGTCTTCCACCAGTGCCTTCTAAAAGTAGAAGCTAACAGAAAGAGAAGTGGCAAAGTAATCTAGACGATGAAATTTGATCCCATACAGCCCCCTGCTACACATAGCAGAGCACAGAAGGACAGAATTGAGGCCTATGGCAGCTCAGTTAGTTCACATGAAATTAGTGTATATATACAAACCATATGTATTTATAGTTGTGCTTTGTTTTTGTAGTCCCTAAGAACTTTTAGGATGTTTCTAAAACACTTATAAGTCACTAAGTTTTGTAGAAATGGCAGCATGACAAATATTTAACTGGACACATTCTTAACCTTACTGTGTATGCACTAAATAAACATTATTTTTTCCTTCCTAATTAGCAGTGTTTGGCAATACTGGTACTATTACCATACTTAAAATGTTGAAATGTTTTGACTGGGAAATGGAACTAGAATTATCTGACAAATGTGGTACTTTCCTCGCCAACTTCCTTAAAACACCCTCTTATCTCTGTTTCAAAATATTCAAGGGATTAAAATCATTATTCTAGAGGCAGGTGCAGTGGCACACACCTGTAATCCCAGTAATTTAGGAGGCTAACACAGAGTTTCACAGGTTCAAAGCCAGTGCCCTGTAACTTAGTGAGACCCTGTTTCACTCACACAATAAGGAATTGTCAGAAATGAAATGTGTGTGGAACACATTTTTGTTCATTAATGGGAGGACTGTAATTGAGCTTCATCTATCCAGGTAGAAATGAAATGTAGTCTAGTCTTCTTATTCTGCTCCCCACCCCCCTTTGTTATATAAATGTCTTATCTTATATAAAATTGTAATATAATCATGTTGTATGTTGTCATTTTATCTTATAGTTGTCTTTAAGATATTGTGCATATTTATGTATTTCAGTGGGAGAACTGAAGTCCAGTCAGTTCAGTATGGCAAAGAAAAGGCAAATAAAGACAGGGTATTTGCAAGGTAAGCCAGTTCTATTTCAGTGTCTGAATTTTTTATAAGGATTAATATTATTAAAACTTTTTCTAAACAATTGCAGAATTATCACATAACCTTTTCTTTATAGCACAGTAAATTATGTTGAAGGAATGATAGTTTGTCTAATTTGTTGATTCATTTTTTAAATGTATGACAATTAGTCATGTGCCAAATATTGTGGCTTTGAATAGGCCAAATCAAGTATATTTTAACACAATATCAGAAGTTTCCACTTTTAAAGATTTTTGAGAAATATAGTGACTATCATAATGCTGTCTAGCCCATTTCCATATTTAAATAGTTTTGTAAAGAAACAAATAACTTCATTTGCTTGCTGTTTATTATCTTTACTTTTTAGGTTCTGATAGAACTAACTTGCTATATAATAAGGAAAATGACGTTATCAGATTTATGCTTTTTTTTTTGTGTGTGGTACTGGGGATTGAACTCAGGGGGATTCTACTTCTGAGCTACACCCCCCAGTCCTATTTTTTATTCTTTACTTTGAAACAGGGTCTCACTAAGTTGCAGAGGGCCTCACTAAGTAGCTGTGACTGGCTGCGAACCTGTATCCTCCTGTCTCAGTCTCCCAAGTACTGGGATTACAAGCATGCACCACCATGCCTGGCTCAGATTTATGTTTTAGAAAATAGTTTTAAGAGCAAAGACAAAGAATGGAGTAAGTAAAGACTGGATGTCTAGAGACCAATTAGAAGGGAGTTGTAGTAATCCAAGTGAAAATGATAAAAGCTTGAGCTAAAACATTGGCAATGGAGTAAAGAATAGGAAACAACAGAGGTATCTAACAGAAGTTGATAACCAATTGGATAGAGGTATGTTAAAGAGGTATGTTTTCGATGAAGATTAATTAGGATAAATCTTGGAAGAATTACATGCTTGTCATCTACTGTTATTGGAGGCTTGAGAATTTTAATAAAGAGAACTAAGGAATTTTACTTTTTATTTTATGCTTTGTTTAAATTTTGCTCTTCATCATTACTAAACATTTTCCCTATTTTTGTATTTCTGGAGGAAAAGAAGTGTGTGTGTGTGTGTGTGTGTGTGTGTGTTTTCCTTCCCTCCAAAAGCAAAAGGTGTTCCTATTTTTAGTAATGAAAATGAAAGCAAAGTTGTTCCTCTTTTCTAGTAATGAAAATGAAAATCAGTAATAGTTCATTGTATTTGAAAACTCCAACAGTGTCAAATAACCTAAAGAAAAAAATTGTCATCCCAAGACAACCATTTTAAAAACTTTATTTAGTCAAGATTTTTCTGTGCAGATGCTTAGGGGAGATAGTTGTATGTATGTGTTTATTTCAAAAGTATATACTTCTTGTTGCTTGCTTTTATCACTTAATATACTGTATACATTTTCTTTGTTGAGAAACTCTAGTCATTTATGATAGCAGTAAGTCTTTATAAACAGTTAAATTCTTATATAGTAAAATGTAAATTTAACTTTAGGATTCTTCTCTTTGCCCTTGCCATGTCCCTGCCTCCAGAGTAGAAGTCGTTGCTAAGGCTGTTTGATGCTGTATTAATAATATGTTCTGACTGTTTATATAAATAATACTACGAACTCCTTGAAGTAAGGAGTTTTTATTTCAAATTTTAAAAATTACTGAAATATCTTTTTTTTTCTGTTTGAGTAATAAAAATTTACTTCCTTTATTTTTTCCTGGGGCTACCTTTGTTCAGATTTGTCTGTGAACAATCTACCCAACAGGAAAACAGCCTATGAAAATCCCTTGATGTGGGAAGGTTTCAGCTGGTCAGGGCTATAACATTTTGCGTTCATTAAGTTTACTTAAGTTTAGATAATTTATTTCAGCATTTGGTCAGAAAAGTTTTGAAATCAGTTTATTATCTTGATTTTAGATTAATCAGGGAAAATTTTTCTTTTTCTCTATTCAGCATAAATCTTAGTGCCACATCAGAGGCTCGCTTATTTTGGAAGAGAATAAAAAGTCAGAACAGAGAGATTTTTTCCTAATAGACAATTACTAAAATTACTCAAAATCTTCCCATTTACAGTGCTCAACATTATTGTTCCTAGTTAGTACTAAAGAGTTGCACAAAGGTGAAGTGTACTGTAAATGTTCATATGAAATAGTCTTCCTTACAATTGCTCTTAAGAAAAAAAGAGCTGTGCGTGTGGTACACGCCTATAATCCCAGTACTTGGGAGGCAGAGACAGGAGGATCTGGATTCACTGCCAGCCTCAGCTACTTTGTTTTTTGGTTGTTGTTTTTGCGGTACTAGGGATTGAACCCAGGGGCATTCTACCTCTGAGCTACACCCCCCAGCCCTATTTTTTATTCTTTATTTTGAAACAGGGTCTCACTAAGTTGGGGAGGGCCTCACTTGGTAGCTGAGGCTGGCCTCGAACCCGGATCCTCCTGTCTCAGCCTCCCAAATGCTGGGATTACAAGCGTGCGCCACCACGCCCTGCTTAGCCTCAGCTACTTAGTGAGGCCCTCTGCAACTTAGTAAGACCCTGTTTCAGAATAAAGAATACAAAATAGGACTGGGGGTGTAGCTTGGAGGTAGAATGCCCCTGGGTTCAACCTCCAGTACCACAAAAAAAAAGAAAGAATTTTTTTTTTTTTTATCAACTTCATTGTACTAATTTAGAATCTGTTTGTTTCAGTTCTTACTAATATACCTTATTGGCAATACTCATTTAAATACTTGTTAAAATCAAAATATTTTTCTTAGTGTTATAAGTACCATAACAATATTTTTAAACCTTTCTTCCTAACATTAAGGGTTTTTCTAATTTAATAGTTATACAAAATATAAAACATGAGATTTGATGTTGTCGTTGTGTTGTAGCATGATGTCCATGAGTACCAAATCATAGATGTATTTACATCTTAAGGTTAATATCACATGCAAGTGGTTCCTACCAACCCTGTTGCTGGGGATGGAACCCAGGGCCTTGCACATGCTAGGCAAGCGCTCTACTTCTGAACTATATCCCCTGCAAATGGTTACTGTATAAATGTTGTTTTAATATTTTTAATTATATCACAATTATGGAGTTATACCTACATCTTAGTTGTTCATTTTATATATTTATTATTAAAATGTGAAGTTAACAGATTATTTTATGAAAAAAATTTGCTTAGTTCAATGAGTTGTAGATCTAAAATTCCAATATGATTAATCTTCAAGTGACTCTCCTATTCCTTTTGTTTTGCTGGAATTGTATGAATTCTCATTGAAAGGTATTAAAGAATTCCAGAATTCTTATCTTTCTTAAAATTTTAGTTGGCAGTATAAATAGATAGAAAAGTTTTTTTCCTTCAATTTTTCATGTAAGATTTTTAACAGTAATTAAATATTCTTTATTCTTTCTCATATCAACTCTTTGAATTTGTTTTATACTTTTTCAGTTGTCATATAATACTGTGCTAAGAAGACAGCAAAACAAAATTTTCATACACAGAAATATAAGATACCATGGACAGAAAATAAATTTACCACATTGCAAACACACTGCAATGTGGTATTTTTTTCTCTGAAATTTCCACACTCAACAGGAAACATACAGCAAGCTCGAGTGGGTGGGTCTCTGAGGTTAAAACTGTTAATAAAATAAAATAACCTGAAGTCTAGTTTTAAATTCAAAACATTTCCAGACATGTTTAGTTCATTAATAAGAGTAAAGTATCCTCATATATTGTACTAGGTGAGTATGCTGAAGTTTTTCTTCTTTCAAAGGAGTTTTTCCTTTCTTAGAAAATGAAAGTAGTTAATATTCTAACTATAGGTAGTGGACCCTTATAGCTTCCATTTAGTAGTGTAATATATGAGGGAAGAATATTTTTAATAAACCTTAAGGATTAGCACTAATAGAAGAAACATAAATGGAAAGTTATGGGCAAGTTTAAGATTTTATTTTGAAAATTGAATGAGATAATATATTTTCATTTTGTTATGACTGAGATGTGTAATTACTTTTCATTGTAAGGGAGTTGAAATAAATGATATCCTAAATTGTCTTCAAGTTTAAAAATCCTATAATTTAAACTCATGTTAAGGGAAGTGTTCATGCTTAAATTGCTTTGAATGTATTTACAGAAAATGAAATCTGAGTCATGTTTTTGTTTTTGTTTTGACCAGTAATACTGCACCTCTTTAAGAAAATGCCCATTAGTTTTTAAATTAAGGAGATGTTCTTATGCCAAAGAGGTTTTAGCTGTGAATTCCTGAAATGATAGAACACTTTGTGTTCATAAGTAAGTTATTCATGGTTTAGTAAAATCTCTACAGTAAAACATTGTACTGAAAATTTAGATACTTACAAATCATAAAATTTAGAGGTAGTGGGCTTAAAGATCATAGTATGCTAGTAAATTTAGATACAGAAACTTAAACGGTTTAGCTAATGGAAGGCCAAACCTAGGACTCAGGCCTATACATCATTAGTTTAAATCTTCATTATTGTTCTTTTTTACTTATAATTATTTTAATGCTTTCTACTATGTACATGACACTTTTTGGAATACTGTTTAGTCAACATTATCATGCTTTTTAGGCCAGTCTGTATTTCATTTTACATGTTTAACATATTGAGAGGGAAATTTTTTATGACAATGAAATTAGAATTTGAGTATATAATGATTTTACTTTTACTTTGTGCTTTGCTTTAAAATTTTTCATTTATACAAAAATGTATATATGAGCCAGGCATGGTGGTGCACACTTGTAATCTCAGTACTTGGGAGGCTGAGACTGGAGGATCTGAGTTCGTGGCCAACCTCAGCTACCTAGTGAGGTCCTCCACAACTTAGTGAGACCCTGTTTCAAAATAAAGAATAAAAAATAGGGCTGGGGGTGTAGCTTGGAGGTAGAATTTTTTTTTTTTTTTCATGATGAGAGAAATAAAATGAAGGCCAACTGTGAGGAAGGAAAACCTGATAGCTAAAAAGGAAAGCTGCTCTAAGTGCAGTTCTTTATTTTATTGATAAATCTTAAAGTCATATAACAAAGACCAATGAATCCTATGAATTGTAAACAAAACTAGACTTGATTTTTTATTTCACATAAAAATTCTACGTAAATCTTTATGATCTAGTTTTTTTAGTAGGATAGTAGAGTCTATTTTTTTTAATTATGTAAAATAACATAGATTATATATGCTTCAGTAGAAATAAGCTGTTTATAAGATGATTTATTATGTTTGATATAAATAACTTAATTTACTCCATTAGCCTCTATGTAACTCTGCATGTCTAAAAGTCATTTAAATGGCTGCCATACATTTTTAATGAATTTTGGCCAATATCTGAACTTGAATATGAAAAAGACGTTGGTTGTTAACATTTCTAGAATTCTAAGGGCTCAAGATCTCTGTACACATCAGTATCTTTTGATCTGCATAGATTAATATCAAGATCTTTTTCTTAAATATTACTTTTAGTTCTCATATTTGTCATTATGGTAGCTGACAGTATATAAATAGGTAATAAAATGTATTCTCCTACTCCTTACCACAAGAAAGAATAGTGAGCTTCCCAAAATGTTTTTGTAAAACAGAAAAGAAAAAAAAAATACACTTGTCTACTACATATAAGACAGTTAAAATTACAAATAAAATGTAGCTGGGCTTAGCTGTAATTCCAGTACTGAGGAGGCCAAGACGGGGATCACAGGTTCAAGACCAGTATCAGGAACATAGAGAAACTCTCAGCAACCAATGAGACCCTGTTTCAAAACAAAAAATAAGTAAAAGAAGTTGAGTGGTGTAGCTTGGAGGTAGAATGCCCCTGGGTTCAATCCCTAGGACAAACAATGTAATACGTGTAATTATCATTCTGTCCTATGCTCATTGAGGCAGAGCTTCAGGATTTAAAGACATTCAGATAATGTGGTAGGAAATATTCAGTACATCCCACAAAAGGTAAAGTTCCATGTGCTCTAGAATAGGAACAGGCAATACCTATAATACTGATAACATCTGAGACAGTTGATAAACTGCCCCCTTGTTTTGGGGGTTTTTTTTTTTCTTAATTTCTATTATTTTTTCTTTGTCTTTTCTTCCCTATTCTCTATTTTATTATTTCATAGCCTGTCTTTCCTTTCTAATAAAGCAGAAGTACTTTTTAAGGAAATGATTTCATAAATAGCATCTAAATGAATTAAATTCTTATAAATAAGCTACGTTGACTAGTCTAGAATATGATCTATTAAAACAAATTTTAGGACCTGATTCATAACTTGGCCTATAAAAGTAAAACATTTTACATATTATTTAAATTATTACTACAGATCCCCAAGTAAACCTTTGGCACGGAAATTAATGGATTGGGAAATAGTAAGCAGAAATTCAGTATCTGATGACAAGTTAGAAACACAAAGCCTTCCATCACGGTCTCCACCTGGAACCCCTAATCAGTAAGTACAAACTATTATCAGTTTGCATTTTGCTAATTTCTAGCTTATGAGCTGTATATTTCCATTACCTGAAGATCAAAATATGTTAAAAAAAAAAAAAAGTAAATCTTTCAGTCAAACATCATTTTTGTTGTTTTAGAGTATTATTTGTTCTTTTCCTGTTGCTCATTGCAAAAGTGGCATGGAATAGCCTTTAGGAATGAGGGAATATTGAAGAAAGATCTTTAGTTTCCTCAATCATCAATTTTTACAATAAGGGACCTAGGGAATAAATTAAGATCTGTTAGTAGGTTTAAAATCTTATGTGCTGTTTACATAATCTTTTTCCGTGTGGATTTCCAGCAGAATTTCTCAGGAAGCATAAATTGTTTAAAAATGCCTTAAGCTGGGCGTGGTGGTACACGCTTGTAATCCCATACTTGGGAGACTGAGATAGGCGGATCACGGGTTCGAAACCAGCCTCAGCAACTTAGCAAGACCCTGTTTCAAAATAAAAAATAAAATCGGGCTAGGGGTGTAGCTCAGAGGTAGAATGTCCCTGAGATCCATCAGAGAGAGAGAGAAAGAGAGGGAGAGGGAGACAGAGGAAGGAAGGAAGGGAGGGAGGAGGGAGGAAGGGGATCAAGCTTTCATGTAGTATTGAGGATTAAATGAAGTAATAAATGTAAAATTCTTAGAACAGTGCCTAGTATACAATGAATGTTCAAATATTACCTGTTGTAATTAATAATTATAATGACACTTATGTAACTGTCACTTAGAAGGATTGAAATGCAGTAACTATTGTCTATTCTTAGGACTTAATGTCCCATAAATAAATATACAAAATTTAAATTTTGGATAAGATAAAGTTGTACTGACTAAAACTTAGACATTAGGGTAGAGGTAATAAATGATTAAGTGGGTAAATTCCTGGTAGCAGATTGCTGACTGAATTTCAGATCCTAATTTCCCATTCTGTGTTCTTTCTGTTTATGGCAGAGACTCACCTTTGTTAAAATGTGTGGTCTCCAAAACACCACCCACTGACTCAGACAGTCGTATAATTAAGAAAGTTGGAAAAGTTGAATTATAGCATATTTTTATTCAGTTTTTCTTCCTCTTCATTTAGTCGAAATTCTGTATTCACACAAGAGAGAACTCGGTTGCGACCATCTTCAGTTGGTCATTTGGTAGACCATGTAGTTCATACTTCCCCAAGTGAAAATTTTGTGAATCAGAGATCTCCATCATCAACACAAGCTAATAGCATCATTCTGGAATCATCGCTGTAAGAACTTTTTTTTATTTTGCTTCCTAACTCTGTATTTCCAGATGCCTTCAAATTGCTTAATTTGAAGTAATCTTGGGAATTAGGGTACTTGGTACAAGATGTTATTTATGCAATTTTTGAAAGTTTATGTATTTGTAAATGTATTTTTTGTCCCTAAGAGTTTTGTTTTCTTCTTTCCCTCCAACCCCCTGTTTGATAACTATTCCTTAAATTTTAGTGCATGTACTCAAATATTTGTGCAGGTATTATAGCATTGTGATCAAGGAGTGGGGTAGTGAAAGGTAGAGCTTTCTTAATTAAAACAAAAAACACATACTTGTAATCCCAGTGCCATTGAGACAGGAGGATTGCAGATTGTGGCCAGCCTCAGCAACTTATCAAGGCCCTCCACAACTTAGGAAATAATAAAAATAAAAAATAAAATAGGACTGGGGTATAGCTCAGAGGTAGAATGCTCTTGGATTCAATCCCCAGTACCACAAAAGAAAGAAAAGATATATAGCTCTATTACTTATACAAAATTTTGTTCCTAAGTTTTATCCTTTACAAAACATTTGCAGCTTCCTCAAACCCTCTGTGATTTGCTTAATCTTCTGATTTTTTTCCCCCTATGAGATAATTTAGTCATTTAGAAGAAAA
>PVLC010041786.1:0-13234 GCA_004027655.1 Graphiurus murinus | reverse complement strand
TTTTTTTTTTTTTTTTTTTTTTTTTTTTTTTTTTTGCGGTACTGGGGATTGAACTCAGGGGCATTCTACCTCCGAGCTATACCCCCAGCCCTATTTTTTATTCTTTTTATTTTGAAACCGAGTCTCACTAAGTTGCAGAGTGCCTCACTAGGTAGCTGAGGCTGGCCGCGAACCTGGATCCTCCGGTCTCAGCCTCCCGAATGCTGGGATTACAAGCGTGCGCCACCACGCCCGGCTTCTTTATTTTTGAAACAGGGTCTCACTAAGTTGCGGAGTGCCTCACTAAGTATCTGAGGCTGGCTGCGAACCCGGATCCTCCAGTCTCAGCCTCCCAAGTACTGGGATTACAAGCGTGTGCCACCATGCCCGGCTTCTTATTTTATTTTGAGACAGGGTCTCACTAAGTTGCCGAGGGACTCGCCAAGCTGCTGAGGCTGGCCTCAAGTCCGCAATCCTCCTGTCTCAGCCTCCCAAGTTAATGGGGTTACAGATCTGTGCCACCATGCCCGGCTTTGGTATCCCTATTTTTAAAACACAACCTGGCTTTTAAAGCATGGCTTTCTCAACCCTTTGTTTTGGGCCTGCTGTTAGCCTTTTTCGTCATTGGATAAGAAGGAAATAAAGGGCTATTTCTGGATGCATGATGCATAGTTCCGCCTCTGGAACTGCCTTCCAGTCCTCTGTAAGCTGCTCAGGCTGGGAGAAGCCGGCTGCGCCAGGGCTGGGCCGACGGCAGGAAATGTCACACACGGATGATAAAAAAAACTCTCGGGAACTCGTTTTTCGGTTTTGTGTGACCAAGCAGATTCTCGAAGCAAAGGCTGACTCGGTTGAACCAATCCCTTGGAACCTGCTGGAGTTTCTCAGATGGGACCCCGCTGTGCCCCCAGATGGCCACCAGGGGGCGCACGCCTTCCCCAAGCCCTGTCCACCTGTGAGCCATCCTAGGTTAACTCTCCGCCCCCTCCAGCAGCCAGCTTTGTGAAGAACTCACCTGGACTCAGTTTCTCTTTATAAAGGAGCAAAACTTGCTTTGGATGCATCTTGAAGAAGTCCTTAGTTTCCATCTGGAACTCGCCGTTGCAGAGGGCCTCACTAGGTAGCTGAGGCTGGCCGCGAACCTGGATCCTCCTGTCTCCGCCTCCCAAATGCTGGGATTACAAGCGTGCGCCACCACACCCGGCTCTGGGAAATTTCAAGAGAGACAAGAACAAAATATCCACTCCCCTGTCTCCCGCTTTGCTCTGCGAGGAGTTCAAATAACGGTATTGCTTGAGAAGCTCCCTAGGTAATTCTAGTTTGCAGCTAGAGTGGAGAATCACTACCTAAATTTATTCAACCCAATTAACAGCCATTTGGGATCATACCTGTACAGCGTGACCTAAAATGTGTGGATGTTCCAGTCACTTCTATAAAATGTCACAGTGGTGCTGGGCGTGGTGGCACAATACCTGTAATCCCAGTACTTGGGAGGCTGGAGACGGGAGGATCGAAAGTTGGAGGCCAGCCTCAGCAATTTAGCAAGACCCTCAGCAACTTAGAAAGACCCCGTTTCAACATAAAATTGGGGGTGGGGGTATAGCTCGGAGATAGAATGCCCCTGGGTCCAGTCTCCAGTAAAACACACACACCACACACACACACACACACACACACACACACACACACACGACACAGTGCTGAACAGAACCACCGCACATTCTCCTGTGTGCTTCAGTAGTTTCCAGAGTCTTTGTAATGCGCAATGCCAAGTCGGTGCTGGGTAGATAATTGTTATACCGTATGTTTTACGGGATAATGACAAGAAAAAAAAATATGCCTGGACATGTTCAGCACAGATACACATTTTTTCCCCAAATGTTTTCAATCTGTAGTTGGTTAAATTCATGCATGCAGAAAACGTGCAGCCCACTTTTGGAGAACTCATTAACCCTTCCCTGTTCTGTATTCCTCAAGGCACAAGTGAAATGCTGTCACACAGATGGAATAAGTGTGCAGTTTTGGGGGGGGCAAAGGAGGGTACTAGAGATAGAAGCCAGGGGCATTCTACCTCCGAGCTACATCTCCAGCCCTTTTTATTTGTTATTGAAACAGGTCCTCACTAGGTTGCTGAGAATCTCGCTGTGTTGCTGAGGCTGGCCTCCAGCTTGTCATCCTCCTGTCTCAGCCTCCCAAGTGCTGGCATGACAGGCATGTGTCACCACAACTGGCTCCACAGAGACCCTTTTAAAAATGCCATAGCTATCCCAGAAATCGCTGTCATCAGACCTTGCCAAGATAGTATCAGAGTAACAAGACATGAATTGATCCCTCACTAGGAGGTTTTACTTCTCTTCTTTATTTTTTTTGGGGGGTCTCACCACCCCCAGTACGTGTAAGGACCTTCTTCTGGGGAAGAATGCTTGAATGTTTGTTCTCCAAACCTCATCGATGTCCCGAAAGCCCAGCCTGGCCCGGAGCCCTGCTGCGGAATGCTGATTTCAAGCGGACCCTGGCTTTGAGGCTTGTGTTTTTCTCTTAATGTTGCTCTTGGGTCTTTGGGAAGAAAAGAACCACACATATGCAAAATGATTATTATAATTACACGCGCTGTTCCACTGACTCCCAGCAGCCCACCACGGGGCTCTATTCAGGAGACCAGAGAAAAGGGTGGAGAAGCTTCAGAGAAGAGAAAAGAGGGTGTCAGCAAGTCCTTGCCTTTGAAAGCCATGCTGCTGAGATGCACCCCCACGCCCGGGCCTCTCTGCGACCCGGCTGCTCTGTCCGCCAGTCAGGACAAGAAAACACGCGTTGTGGAAACACACCCGCTCCCTGATTATATAGCACCCTTCAAGGGCCACGCCATGAATAGAAACTCTTATAATAACACTTGATTCTAGCCGCAACCAACACAGCCGTGGTTTCTATTTGCCAAGCAGTATCCTCAGCCAGCCTCCCAAATATGATCCTCCTAGGTCCACTCGACAGCTCTTATGGAATTTGCAGAATAAATATCAAGGCTTAAGTGAGCAGAGAAGGTACAGGAGGTGGACGCTCAGCCCTTAAAAGGAAAGGAAATAGTAGCTTGGGCGTGGTGGTGCACGCTTGTCATCCCAGGACTGGGGAGGCTGAGACAGGAGGATCGCAGGTTCAAGGACAGCCTCAGCAGCTTAGTGAGACCCTATTTCAAAACAAAATAAATAAATAGATAGATAGATAAATAAATAAATAAAAGGGCTGGGATTGTAGCTCAAAGATGGAATGCTCCTGGATTCAGTCCCTAGTACCACAAAAATAAAAGGAAATAAAAAGTTAGATTCTACAATTTGTGTGTGTGTGTGTGTGGTACTAGGGATTGAACCCAGGGGTGTTCTACCTCTGAGCTATACCTCACCCCTATCTTATGTTTCATTTTGAAACAGGGTCTCACTAAGTTGCTGAGGCTGCCCTCAAACCTGTGACCCTCCTGTCTCAGCCTCCCAAGTATGGGGATTATAGTCGTGCACCACCACACCCAGCTACTCTACAAATTTTTTTTTTTAAATTTTTTTGTGGTACTGGGGATTGAACCCAGGAGCATTCTACCTCTGGCCTACACCCCCAGCCTTATTTTTGTTCTTTATTTTGAAACAGGGCCTCACTAAGATGCAGAGGGCCTCACTAAGTAGCTGAGGTTGGCCGTGAACTTGCAATCCTCCTGTCTCAGCCTCCCAAGTACCAGGATTACAGGCGTGCACCACCACGTCCGGCTACTCTACAAAAGTCATGACATTAGCAGTCAAGACTTTGTCAAAAAACAAATCCTTTAAGGCAAATTGTACTACGTCTTCGAGGAGTGTCACCAAGGGAAGCCAGCCGAGGCCGGGGCTCGGAGTCTCTTCTGGAAGGTTTTGCTTCCCTTGGAATTAACTTTCCTGTCTGGTTGAATCTAGTTGGACATTCTGACAACTGGAGCATCGTGCTAGGCAGAAAATGCACCCTGCCCTGTTCCTCGTCCATCCTTCCGGAGCCCGGAAAAAAACTGCCCTCTGCCTTATACCATGGAGCAAAATGTTCAGGATAAGACAAATATCACACCTCAGTCCATGGGCAACTCCATCAAAAGTCAGCTCATGGCCGGGCGTGGTGGCGCACGCTTGTCATCCCACTACTTGGGAGGCTGAGACTGGAGGATCCGGGTTCTCGGCCAGCCTCAGCTACTTAGTGAGGTACACCACAACTTAGTGAGACCCTGTTTCAAAATAAAAAGAATACAAAATAGGGCTGGGGGTATAGCTTGGAGGTAGAATGCCCCTGAGTTCGATCCCCAGTACTGCAAAAAAAAAAAAAAAAAAAAAAAAAAAAGTCAGCTTATGGTACTGAAGGTATCAACAAATAAATTTATTTAGTGAGACCCTGTTTCAAAAGAAAGAATAAAAAAATAGGGCTGGGGGTGGAGCTCGGAGGTAGAATGCCCCTGGGTTCCATCCCCAGTCCCCCTACCCCCCCCAAAAAAAAAGTCCAGCCCGATGACTCCTCCCACCCCTTGGGTGACCTGTACCGCCACCCACCCCTTGGGACCAGGGAGAGCTTAGAGGTGTCCTGAACTTCGAGGGCAGTTTTCCTGACTCCTGATGCTCCTACGTTGGGCCCAGGAGCTCAGTGAGTTCTCAGCCGTGAACTCCAGCCCTGGAAGCCTCAGGTCCGCCTTGCAGGCGCTTGGAGGGGTCTCTCTCCCTGCCTCACGGGGTTAAGTACCTGCCTTGAAAAGGACAAAGCCGGAGAGATGAGGCGATAAGATAAGGAGCTGAGGTTTGCTCCAGACACTCCTCGGGAAGCCCAGGCTTTTGTTGTGATCCCAAGGATAAGAGCCAGAACCCTTTCATTCATCTGCTGAACGGACTCCCCAGGCGGAGCTCAGCGCCAGCCGCCAGCCGGGATGTGTCTGCAGCGGCTGCCATCTGCTGGCGCGCTGCGGTACTGCACCCAACCTGGAGGCTCTGAGGGTGCCCTTGGAGGCTGCAGGACGGACTGCCCTCTGTCTGTCCGCTTCGCTGCAGTATTTTCAGGGCCTAGAACAGTTCCCGGAGCAGGGCAGGAACCTGGCCGATGTGCGTGGCGTGAGAACACGTTTAACAAAAACAATGTCCCACAAGTAACTTGGGGCAAGGGGTCTAATTGTGGATTTATTTTTGGGGGGTGGACTCCGGACCTTTAATGTCTACCTAAGAGAGACCCAAAGAATCTCACTTGAACTGTTTATCTGTGCAAATTAAAGAGCTTTAAAAAGGGGAAAAGGAGGGCATGGTGGTGCACGCTTGTAATCCCAGTACTTGGGAGGCTGAGACAGGAGGAGGATCGCAGGTTTCCTGCCAGCCTCAGCTCCTTAGGGAGGCCCTCCACAACTGAGTGAGACCCTGTTTCAAAAATTAAGAATAAAAAAAAATAGGGCTGGGGGTGTAGCTTAGAGGTAGAATGCCCCTGGGTTCAACGCCCGGTACTGCAAAAACAAAACAAAAACAGGCTTTAGTGCTAGAGGAGAGTTTATTTATGGGCCCCATAAATAAAGCCCCAGTTCTTTCCCACATAAATTCCATGAAGAAAAACATCATAAAGACTTTACCAAGTCCAAAAGCATGATTGGGTTTGCTGGCACCAGCCCAGCCGGGCGGTGGGGTGACATGGTAGATCTCGAGTCTATACCTGGGCTGGCCAGCTGACTTAGAACTGTTCCCGCCTCTGCCAAGACTTCTCAACTCGGGCTCAGAGTGAGGTTAACAGGGGAGGCTAGCAAAATCTCCACGAAGTTTCCATAGAGGCTGAAGTTGGAGAGTCACTACCCAAGGTAACACTTTCCTTCTTAATTTATTACTTTCTTTTTAGTTTTGCTTATAGAATAGCATTCCAGGCAAGTTTCTTCTCCCTGTTTGTCTCACTGAAAAATGTTTTAACTCTTTTTTTTTTTAAATTTTGTATCACTTTGCTTCTATTTTATTTTATTTGTGGTGTGTGTGTGTGTGTGTGTGTGTGTGTGTGTGTGATTGAACCCAGGGGCATTCTCTCTTTGAGCTACACCCCCAATCCTATTAATTTTTGTTTGTTTGTTTGTTTTGAAACAGGATCTTGCTAGGTTGCTGAGTTTCACTAAGAGTAGGAACGTTAAACCCTTTTGGTGTCTTGGGCTCTGCTTATTCTTTTAATCTTTTAAAATCTCTCTGTTGCTCGGATATGATTTCTTTTTCTCTCTTTTCTTTCAAGCTGGGGATTGAACCTAGGGACATTCTACCTCTCGGAACTGCATGAGCAGCCCTGTTTTATTTTATTTTTTATTTTGAAACAGAATCTCCCTAAGTTGCTGGGATTCTTGCTAAGTGGCTGAAGCTAACCTTGAACCTGCAATCCTCCTGTCTCAGCCTCCCCAGTACTGGGACTCCAGGTGTTCACCACCTTGCCTGGCTCAGATAATATTCTTTCTATTGATGTAGCCTCAAGTTCATTTGGCTGATAATCCCATCCTGTCAGTTTTCCAATTCTAGTTACTGCATTTTTTTTTCTTCATTCTAAAAGCTCCATTTCAAGCTGGGTGTGGTGGCCCATACTTGTAATCCCAGTACTTGGGAGGTTGAAGCAGGAGGATCGCAGGTTCTTGGCCAGCCTCAGCTACTTAGTGAGGCCCTCCACAACTTAGTGAGACCCTGTTTCAAAATAAAGAATAAAAAATAGGGCTGGGAGTGTAGCTCGGAGGTAGAATGCCCCTGGGTTTCAATCCTGGGTACTGCCAAAAAACAAAAAACAACAACAACAAAACAATAACGACAAGCCCCATCTCTTCCTTCCTCTCCTCTTCTTTGCTGAGACATCCTGCCGTTCCATTGATTTCAAGGGAGTCCAGGATGCTTTACTGGAGTGTGGCCTCCGTCGCTGCTTTAAACTCTTTTTCAAGCCATCCCAGCATCTGTGTTAGCTCAGCGAGAGTATCTTTCCCGTGTGGGCGAGGGCTCCTGCTCCTCCTCCTGACACAGCAGCCCTGGCTTGTGTGCCCGCCATTCTAATGTTAGTTCCATCGCGCCGCTCCAGGCCTTGGCAAGTGTGATGGAGATTGCTGGTACTTTCTTTGAACACCGGGGTCACCCCCTGTGGGGCTCGGACCTCTGATTCCACCCGCTTGCTGGGGAGGGCGGACTTAGGGTCGACTCTGTTTTCAAATGCCTCGTGTTTGCCGTTCCGATCCGTCCCAGATGTTTGCCGTGCCGCCAGCCCGGCGTGGGGCGTTCCGTATGTTCCACGGTTCTGTTCTAGGGCTACATATGTGGTTTGGGGTCACATCCAGGCCCGCTCGGGGGTGAGCCTAGCAGCTCCTCACCACCACCCCCGTTTCTCTCTCTCTCGTGCACGTCCTGGACACCCTCTATCTCCCTGAGCGCCTCCCTGTGTCATTTGGACAGGAAGCTAAGGCACATTTGTAATCTCAGTCCTCCGGAGGCTGAGACAAGAGGACTGCAGGTTCAAGGCCGGTCTCAGCAACCTAGCGAGACTCTCAGCAACCTACTGAGACCCTGTTTCAAAACAATAACGACCAAAAAAATGGCTGAGGGTGTAGCTCAGAGGTAGAATGCCCCTGCATTCAGTCCTCAGTACCAAAATGAACAAATGAATGAGCTGGGCATGGTTGTGATCTCAGTACTTGGGAGGCTGAGACAAGAGGATCGCAGGTTCGCAGCCAGCCTCGGCAACTTAGTGAGGTCCTCTGCAAGATAGTGAGGCTCTGTTTCAAAATAAAAGAATAAAATTGGGCTGGGGGGTGTATGTAGCTTGGAGGTAGAATGCTCCTGGGTTCCACCCCCATTACCACAGAAAAATGAATGAATTAATGATACATGTATGCATGCCATATGTCTCACACAGCAGAAAGCAAAGGAAAGAGAATGGAAAGAAAGGAAAGAGAATCCCAGGGCTGCTCAGATGCCACAGCCATGCACGCCAAGACCGCTAGGGGGCGCAAGAGTCAGGAGCGCGGAGCGCGGAGCCCGGAGCCGGACCTGCGACTCCTCCAGCCTCAGTTTACACTGTCTGCTCCCGGGTGTGTTGATTTGGGGCCGATGGATTCCAGCGGGAGAAAAAGAGGACATCCCCTGATGCTTTGATGGTATTCCTGACGCTGGACTTCATCCCCCACCACTTTTACCAGTTATTTATTTATATTTATTTTTTGTTTGTTTGGTACCAGGGATTGGACCCCAAAACATTCTACCTCCAAGCGACACTCCTAGCTCTTTTTATTTTATTTTTTTATTTGGCCGAGGCTCACTGAGTTGCCGAGGAGACTCACTAAGTTGCCGAGGCTGGCCTCCAAACTGCAATCCTCCTGTCTCAGCCTTCCATGTACTGGGGTTACAGGCCTGTGGCTCTGCCCAGCAGTGTTTATTGTTTAAAGATGCTACATTTTCCTCAGTATGTTATAAGGTAACAGGCAAGGAATACAATGTATACTGCCAAAAGAATAGAGGATACAGTTGTGAAACTTCTATATCTTGAAACAAAGTAGCCACATAGAAGCTTTTCATAAAAAAATGCCTACATTCTCTCTCTCTCTCTTTTTTTCTTTCTCTCCTCATGATACTGGGGATTGAACCCAGGGACAGGGACATTCTACCTCACAACTTCACCCCCTGCCCTATTTTTTTTGTTGTTTTTGTTTTTGTTTTGACAGGGTCTTGCTAGGTTGCTGAGAGTCTCTTGTGAAACTTTATTCCTCCCCCAAGAACACTTTGACCTCAGCTTCTTTGTGAGTGCACCAGCTGAGACATAGGGCTGCTTGAAAATCTCTCTCTCGTCCATTACATGGATTTTTTTTTTTTTTTTTTGCGGTACTGGGGATTGAACTCAGGGGCATTCTACCCCCAAACTATACCCCCAGCCCTATTTTTTATTCTTTATTTTGAAACAGGGTCTCACTAAGTTGCGGAATGCCTCACTAGGTAGCTGAGGCTTGTGGCAAATCCAGATCCTCTGGTCTCAGCCTCCCAAATGCTGGGATTACAAGCGTGCGCCTCCACGCCCCTGGCTACATGGATTTTTGATTAGGCCAAAACTTCATAGTTTGCATCTTTGAAAACTGTATTGAAGTTTGGTTGTGGTGGTGCATGCCTGCAACCCCAGTACTTGGGAGGCTGAGACAGGAGGATTGCAGGTTTGAGGCCAGTCTTAGGCAACTTAGTGAAACCCTGTTCAAAACAGACATCTCTGTACTTTTTAACCCAGGGGCATTTTCCCTCTGAGCTACACCCCCAGCCCTATTTTATTTTTATTTTGAAACAGGGTCTCGCTAGATTGATGAGTCTCACTGTTTGCTGAGGCTGGCCTCCAACCTGCCATCCTTCTGTCTCAGCCTCCCAAGTACTGGGATTACAGGTGTGCACCACCACTCCTGGCTCTGTCACTGTTCTTTAAAAAACTTAATGACTGTATCGATGGCACCCCACCTTCCCTGTGAGATCCCCTTCCTTATTCTCTGGGCTTGCTATTATTATTGTCTACGTCAGAAAGGATTGCATGACAACCCACCCACCCCCCACCCAAGCCCTGAGCTGGATAAATTTAGCTTTAATTAGGCAGCACCCCAGGCCTGTGATGATTTTCTTGTTTACTTCGCTGCACCCCCCCCACACCATGTTTCTTTCTGGCATAGTGGGCGATTGTTGGGAGCCCCGATTGGTTTCTGCAGCTTGAGCTGTAACCCCCACATCTAGCATGCACCACCACATCTAGCTAGACTTATAAACTTTTGCTTCCTGGTTACGTTTTTCATGTCATCTGACTTAAACTTTAGAAGCCTCTGATTCTATACCTGTAAAATAAGGATAACAATCCAACCTCACTCACAGTATTATTATTATTATTATTATTATTATTATTATTGTTATTGTTATTTTGTTTTTGGTATTTGGTACTGGGGATTGAACCCAGGGGCATGCTACCTCCCAGTCCTATTTTTTTTTTTTTAATTATTCTTTATTTTGAAACAGGGTTTCACTAAGTTGTGGAGAGCCTCACTAAGTAACTGAGGCTGGTTGCGAACCTTCGATCCTCCTGTCTCAGCCTCCCAAGTACAGGAATTACAAGCGTTTACCACCACGCCTGGCTTTATTATTATTACTATTATTACTTTATTATTAATTTCCAAGAGGCAGACCGGCTGTAAACTTCATTAGAATTATCATTAGACATGAAACACATCATAATTGCACTTCTTAAAAATAAAGACCTTTCCCCAGAGAAGTTCCAATTAGATGTAGATGAAACAGTGTGTTTTCATTGTTTTTCTTTGTCTCTTTGAAAGCAAGGATGTACAAAAGCATTCCAGCCTGGTAATGGGCCGATCGTTAGCAAGGTGCTGTAAGGAAATGGGTGGAAATTAATCTATAATACCATCGTCGCTCGGCTAAACTTGTTTATTATTGAGCATGCTTAAAGAGAAAAAATGGTTAGTAATTTAATTCAATTTATAACACTTGAATGAAATCGTTCCCATGAAATGGCAAACACACGTATTTCGAAGCGTAAGGCCCGTGTCTGTCAAGGAGGGGAAATTCCTCTGCTCTGAGAAGAGAGACTGCAGGATGGAACTTCCCCCCCACAATACGTTGTCCTGAAAAAATCTCCTCCGCCCTCGCTCTCCAGGGGCTGTTGCTTCAGCCACTCTGCTAATTGTTGCAATTGTCAGCTTTCAGTGAAATCAGTACCAAGGAGGGCCTGGTGAGGCATGCCTGTAATGCCCAGTACCTGGGAGGCTGAGACAGGAGGATGGCAGGTTCAAAGCCAGCCTCAGCAACTTAGTGAGACCCTCGGCAACCCAGTGAGACCGTATTTCAAAATGAAATATAAGATAGGGCTGGGGATGTAGCTTGGAGGGAGGATGCCCCTGGGTTCAATCCCTAGCGAAAGAAAGAAAGAAGAGAGAAAGAAAGAGGGAGGGAGGAAGGGAGGAAAGAAGGAAGGAAGGGAGGGAGGGAGGAAGGAAGAAGAAAAAAGAAAAAATCAGCACTGGTATTCTGCAGAGTGGACTGGGGGCATTGTCTGAAGATCTGGTTTGTAGTCATCCCGGGTACTGTTTGGAGATTCTCAGCGCCGCTTCTAACATCGTGAGTCATTAACGGAGCTTAGATACTAAACACACAGACATATTTCTGGACTAAACACAAGGTTATAGGTGACTTTCTGTCTGCTTTCAATTAAGTGCCTATGCTGTTAATTATTTTTAAATTACAAACAATTTTAAGTGGTTTGGAGGATCGATTCTGGACTCAAATGCAAGGCTGAAATCCCGTCTCTGCTGCCAACTTAGTTATGTGGCCAATTTGAGCCCGTTGAAGACACAGTTCCTCCCTCCCTTCCTTCCTTCCTTCCTTCCTTCCTTCCTTCCTTCCTTCCTTCCTTCCTTCCTTCTTCTCTTCTTCTTTGTGGCACTGGGGATTGAGCCCAGGGGCATTCTACCTCCAATCTACATCCCAGCCCTATTTTATTTTTATTTTGAAACAGGGTCTTGCTAGGTTGATTAAAGTCTCACTTTTGCTAAGGTTATCCTCGAACCTGCAATCCTCCTGTCTCAGCTTCCTAAGTACTGGGATTACAAGTATGTGCCACCACCCCTGCCTCATCGTTTCTTTTTAACTCTGTAAAATGAGAATAAGAATGCTTATTTTATAGCCAGTTATGGTGGCACATGCCTGTGATCCCAGTACTTGGGAGGCTGAGACAGGAGGATCCCAGGTTGGAGGCTAGCCTCAGCAACGTAGTGAAGTCCTTTACAACTTAATGAGACTCTGTCTCAAAATAAAAAGAGCTGGGAATATAACTCAGGTAGAATGCCCTTGAGTTCAAACCCCAGTCCTAATAATAATAATAACAATAATAATATTTATGATGTCAAGTGAAGATTTAGTGAAATAATTTGTAAAACACCCAGCACAAAAATTCTCAAAAGTCTTTGGTATTATTTTCTTTGTTGTAATTACGATTGCCTTTGCAAATGATGGAAACTTAAGTTTCCTTTCCAGAGCAATAGTTAAGCCCGGGTTCATGGTCGTCCTCAGTTATTTTTTATTTTTGTGGTGCTGGGGATGGAACCCAGGGGCATTCTACCTCTGAGCTACACCCCCAGCCCTATTTTTTTATTCTTTATTTTGAAACAGGGTCTCTAGTGCCTCACTAGGTAGCTGAGGCTAGCCTCGAACCCGGATCCTCCAGTCTCAGCCTCCCAAATGCTGGGATTACAAGCGTGCGCCACCACGCCCGGCTCAGAGCGCCCTTCAAAACCACGAACCCACAGAAGTGGCGTGCAACCCTCCGTGGTGCAAGGTTCAGGAAGGGAGGATTCCGAAACGTATACGAGCTGAAAACCTCCCCCTGGCCGGGCAAGCAGGAGGTTGCACCATGCCGGCAAAAAGCTGTGTCAGACGGGAGGCCAGCCAGCACACCGAGAAAGAAAGTTCTCGAAGACTGCAAAGTGCATTTCTCCAAATGGGCTGACCTGCAGAGACATTTCAGGAGAAACATTTCAGGAGGCTGAGACTGGAGGACCTGGGTTCACGGACAGCCTCAGCTACTTAGTGAGGCCCTCCGCACTCAGACCCTGTTTCAAAAATAAAGAATAAAAAATAGGGCGGGGGGTGTGGCTCGGAGGTAGAATGCCTTTGGGTTCAATCCCCGCTACTGCAAAAATAAATAAATAAATAAATAAATAAATAAATAAATAAATAAATAAAATAAAATAAAATAAATACATAAAAATAAATAAAATAAAAGGGATAAAGAGGCAGGCATGGTGGCACACACTCCGCATCCCAGTCCTGGGGAGGCTGAGACTGGAGGATTGCAGGTTGGAGGCCAGCTGCAGCAACTTGGGGAGGCCCTTAGCAACTTAGCAAGACCCTGCGGTGGTGTAGCTCGGAGGTAGAATGCCCCTGGATTCAATCCCCAGTACACCAAAACGAATGAATGAATAAATAAATACACAAACAAACAAACAAACAAAAGGGACACAGACATTACTAAGTGTCTACCAGAAATAAGCAGTCCTCTCTCTCTTCTCTCTCTCTTCTCTCCTCTCTCTCTCTCTCTCTGTAGGGATTGCTTCATGATGATATTTTTTGTTTTGTTTTGTTTCTTTGCGGTACTGAAGATTGAACCCAGGGGCACTCTATCTCCGAGCTACACTCCCAGCCCTATTTTTTATTCTTATATTTTTATTTTGAAGCAGGGTCTCACTAAGTAGCTG
>PVLC010041785.1:0-13238 GCA_004027655.1 Graphiurus murinus | reverse complement strand
GTGGATAAAGTGTGCAGAATACTATCTTGGAAGGTAATGGTATTCCCCTTCATTTCTCATCAGCACCAGCTTCTTTGGCTTCTGGATCTAAAAATAGAATAGAACACAGAATATACTCCTTGACATTCTTCTAAAAGCAGGACAGACATTGAAATGCTCACCCTGAAATGTCCTGGGCCTGCCTGCTGCAGAATCCAGCGTATAGAAGGAAGCTTCTAGAAGCTCAAAACTGAGTCTCGGTTTTGAAGAATCTGTAAAAGGCACCCAGGGAGGCAGCTATTTTCTCAGGGTGTGTAAATGGTAAAAATGCAGCAGCTAGGGAAAAAAATGTTAGTTTGCTAGTGTTTTCTGAATCTATTTAGAAGGCTGCAGAGTCTAGTTGTACAAGAGGTATATTTGAAGGAGAGTTTGCCTAGCTTACATTTATAAGGTCCTCATCTTGGGGTATCAATTATAGCTCAGGTCAAGAGACTGGGAATCTCAATATTCTTCAGTCAATAATGCACGCCTGTCATCCCAGTACTTGGGAGGCTGAGACAGGAGGATTGCAGGTTCAAGGCCAGTTGCAGCAACTTAGTGAGACCCTTGGCAACTTAGCAAGAACCTGTTCCAAATAAACATAAAAAGGGTTGGGGGTGCAGTTTGGAGGTAGAATTCCCCCGAGTTCAATCCCCAGTACCTTCCTCTCCCCCCTAAAAAAAATTCCAGCTCTAAGAAGGGCATCAATAGAAAAGTTCAGAAACAAAAGGAAGGGTATTATCTGGTTATATCCATACAGGGAATGCAGGGGCTGAAGGGTAAAGAGGATTAAGGAGAAAAAGAAAGAACTCTAGGACAATATTAGAGGCTCCTTGATTTCTAACCCAAAGAATGTCAGAAAGATCATTGAAGTTTCCACAATCTTTTTTTTTTTTTTTGTGGTACTAGGGGTGGAACCCAGGGGCATTCTACCTCTGAGCTACATCCCCAGCCCTAATTTTTATTCTTTATTTTGAAATAGGGTCTCATTAAGTTGCAGAGGGCCTCACTAAGTGGCTGAGGCTGGCCTTGAACCTGCGATCCTCTTGTCTCAGCCTCCCGAGTACTGGGATTACAAGTGTGCGCCACCATGCCCGGCTGTCCACAATCTTGAAACAAATAGAACAGGCCTGTTCATTTATCTGGGATAATTACAAGAAGTAGGGGAGGAGTTTTTGTTGTTTTTAATCTTGCAAGAAAAATTTTCAGGAAATAGAAAAACTGCCTAATTTTACTCTCTAAGAGGCAATTAAAGAGGAACACATTACCCCCAGGAAGCTGTATAGGCCGTAAATATACACAGAAAAGATAGCTCGATTAATAAATGGCTGACAGGTCTCTGCCAGGCTGTGGAAGAACACATTGCTGAGGGACTTGTTCTCAGCCTTCTGATGTTGAAGTCAGAAGAATCACGCCCCCGCTGCACACGCTCACCCCCACCCAGCTTGGCTTCCATGTCTAACAGAATGGGTGCAGCGGGATGATTATGTTCTTAGCAATGATCACACTGCTGCCACCTGTACCGTCCCAGATCGTTTGTAAAACGCCTTCACCCACATTCTCTCATTGATATACAGGACAGGCACCTCCCTCACCATCTCTCAGATGGGGAACAAGTGTCAGGGTGATGAGGCCCCAAATCACAAAGCCTGTCCATGTGGGAAATCCAGCTGTGTCAGGCTCTTTTGCTACTCCAGCACTGAAGGAGGACAAACAGGAGAGGAAGGGGATGATGATGACGGTGACGATGACTCCTCCCTCTCTCCCCTCCTCCACCTCTATAGATGACAAATAAGGCAAGGCTTAGGGGGAAATTAAAAACAGTTATTTAGAAGATGACATACCTGATGTCGTCTAACAAGAGGCAAAGGAGAAAATGGAATCTCGGGCCATGGATACTTCAGAATCAAAAGGCTCTGCATCATGCAGCAACCCCTTTCTCTTCCTGACATCCCTATTTCCTTTAACATAACCATCTTCTATCCATCCTCACACCTCACATCTGAACCACAAGAAAAACTCCAGTGGAATTCTCACTTCCCCGCTGGCTTCGGATCTCACCTCCCTCTGTTGCTTCTCCACACTTAGCAAGATTCGACTTTCTGCAGTATAAAGCAGATCCTGGGGCTGTCTAAGGATCCTTTGCAGATTAACACCCCAGGATGCTACGGTTCAGATAGCTGTGCATCCAACTCTGCAGAGTGAGCTTGCAATAACAACTACTGATCATTTCCAACTTAAGTCATTTTACAAATGAGTAAATGAGCCTGAAAGTTGGGTGGCCCAACTATAGTCACACATTCCCAAAGTCATCCAGCTCCAGAGAGGAAAACTCTGGAGTCCTGACTCTCGGTTGTCCTCCCACCCACACTGCCGCTCACCTCTGCCCCTTCTCTCTCCATAGAAATCAATGGGACGCAGATTTGCCCCCACAACCTGTTTGCCTTCCACGACTTCTCCTCAGACCTGGAGAATGTGCCACACCTGCGCTACCTGCGGCTCGATGGGAACTACCTGAAGCCACCCATCCCTCTGGACCTCATGATGTGCTTCCGCCTCCTGCAGTCCGTGGTCATTTAGGCTTTGTTCTGGGCTGGACCTCCTCTGACCGCACTTGAAGGCTGGTGGCCCAGGCGCCTGTGCCCACCATTGTTCTCTCTCTCTCTCTCTTTCTCTCTCGCTCTCGCTCTTGCTCTTGCCTCTGCCTCTCATGTCCCTTCTTTCTGAGGATGGGAAATGCCATATGTTCTGCTATGGCTCTGGACCCAGACTTCCCAGGGCTTGATTTGGTCCCACCCAGTTTAAAGGTACCCCCTGCACACACACTGCAACATCTGGCCTTCCATGGTCTCCCTTTGCTCCAGAAACACAGATGTATGTCTAAAGACTTCGCAGCCCCTCCTCTCTCCTCCTCCATCCATGACTCCCGGGTAAGGCTGGGCCATGGACTGACGTCTGATCTTGATCCCAGCCAAGCGAGACACAGAAGATAGTCTGGGGCAGCCGGAGAGTGAGCTTTGGAAAGTCCTGCTGGAGACCCCTCCATCTTGGGCAGCTCTGCCTTGAAGAGACTGAGAAATCCAAGTCTCCTCAACCAAGAATTCCTTCTTCCAAAACTGCTGTTCTACCACCCTGTTTTCTGGCATCTGACACTGTACTGCTCTGTGCCAGCTGAGTCCTCCAGGAAGGAAGTGTGAGGGAATGATGGGTGGGGAGAGGGCTAGGGTTCCCACAAGGGCCTGCCTCTGGCCATCTCTGCACAGGGATGAGTCTGAAGCTCCTCCTCCTCCTCCTCCAGGGCGAACCCAGCACACCGCCCTCCTGGCTGAGCCTCAGATAGGAACAGCCAAGGAGAAGAATGGCTCAAAGAACTAAGAATTCACTAGTGGGAGAGGGCTGGGGGTCAGAGCCCCAAGATGGGGCTGTGTGGGTGTAAATGAGTCCTGCAGCCCGCCTTACCCAATCTCATCAAGAGTCAGAGGCCCTGGGGAACACAGTGTTCACACTGAGGATCAAGAGGCACCATTCCACCCGCCATCTGTTCTCTGTTAGTGTGGATGGCCGGGCCACTTCCACCCCCAGGGAGGAGGCTCTTGAGAAACAGGGAAGAAGGGGCGGAGCACCTGGAAATCTCCCAGAGGCCTCTTCCACATGGGAAATTGGCCTCCATCTCTAAGACAGACACATCAGTGACACCTGGTGGCTGCTGCAGGTCACCGCTGGATGCAGCCTTCTCACCTTCTCCCCGGGGTGATGTCCCAAGGTCAAGGAGCTGGCATAAGATTCCAGCTTGGACAAGCAATGGGTGATGTGCATGGTGTCGCTGTCCTGTAGGGTCTAAAGGGCACGAAGGTCCAGAAGCCAGGGCTCATCCCAATCATGAGTGAGAACAAATGGGAGCCTTTGGGAGCCCAGGTGAGGATATAGTTTGACCTTGACCTTGCCAGGTCCCTCACGCTATAAACCCAGGTAGTGGGTAAGGTGCTCCTCCGAGGTCCCCCCATGCTTGTGTTCCAAGTCTATAGTTCCACACTCTAAAACATACCCAGATACAGGACAAGTCCTAACTTCTCTCACAGTAATTTATTCCCTTTGACTGTCTGTCCCCAGAGGCTTTCCCTCCCTCCTTACCTGGACCAGGTGAGCAGCTCGGCAGGTCTCCTAGTGGAACCTGGGCAGCCTCACCCTCACCTTCTCCCCCGACTTCCTCTAGGGGTTGCTCCCCCTCCCTGGTCCTCTGAACGTATGCTGATGGGGGTGTGGGGAGGTGGATGTTCCAGGAATGAGGAGGATCCACAAGTTAGGATGAGAAAATCTCCAGAAGTGTTTAAGAAATTGGATTAAGCTGGGTCCCTGACTTCAAGAAATCCTCATGATATTCTTGCTCGCCTTTCTCTTTTGCAGCTTATAGAGAATAGGGCCCGCTTCCTACAGCTTCCGCAGTCTTCCTCTCTGCAGCTGGTTTCTCCAAGGCTCCTGCTTAAAGTCAGCATATGATTTTGGCTATAAGCAACCTGGTGCTATGGCCTGGATAAGCCCCTCTCACCTCGCACCCTCAGCCCCTGCGGTGAGACCCTTGGGGAACACAGCTCCTGTGACTCCCCAGGCACAGCCTGGTCCTGCAAACCTGAACTATTTTGTTTTAGCAGTCGTACAATCATTGTCAATCCATCGCCCTATCTAGACTGTGTCCACTCCCTCCATTGTTCTCTGCAGCTGCAAGCCAGGGGGGTTAGAGTTAAATTGGCTTCATAGGTTACCCACACCCCAGCCAGACATCTACAATGTGTTGCGTTTAGAAAGCCTTTGCTCCTTCTTCAAATTCATTCCCTCAATTGAGTAGGTGGGTATGTGTACTTTGTACAGGTGTCTGTTCTCTCTTGAAGACCATGTTAACTTTGTGAAATATCTTTCACATTTCAACACGCTTCACAGCAGAGGAAATAAAGTACTATATGAAAAAACAACCTACTTGAACTTGACAATGTGAACAGGTGGAGAATAATACCTTAAAGCTATCTGGCCCCTCATCTATTACTTGCTCTGGGAAGATGGATGGAGAAAATATCTTATTCTTAAGAAACTTCTGGGACAGCTACCCTAAAGCCTTTTCTTGGAGAATTTTCCCAAAACTCATAGCCCTCAAGAAAAATTGTCCCTAAAATTAGACCAGAAATCTAACAGCTACATTTGATGTCCAAAGCCCCAGGGTCTCTTGGCACACAGATTCTAAACTGCTGAGGGTCTCCCAGTACTCAGTACTGAGGCAGATATGGAAAGACAAAACAATCACCTTTTCTGACCAAGTAAAGCTTACAAACCAATTGGAGAAACACAGTGTGCACATTTGTGGTGGAAAAACCATTCAAGGGCAGAGAATAAAGGGCTAAATCATGTGCAATGGTCTACAAACCAGGCAGAAGTTCATGAAGGGCAAGAACAGGATGCTCCCAGCTCTCTCTTCAGAGGGAATGTGGCTCCAGGAGTGAGGTTCTCAAGCCTTGAGGTCAGGTGATAGCTCTACTCTCCCTACCCTGCCTGCTAAACACCTACTGCCATTCAATTCAGCAAGTGTTTAGGGGACAGTGACCCTATGCCAGGTTCCACACTAGGAATTCAGGACTGGGAGCCCAGCATGGTGGCACACACCTGTAAGCCCACTACTTGGGAGTCTGAGACAGAAAGATAGAAAGTTTGAGGCCAGCCTCAGCAACTTAGTGAGACTTGATAACCTAGAGAGACCCTCTTTTAAAATAAAAAAGGGTTGTAATGCCCCAAGTTTAATCCCCATTACCAAAAAGAAAAAGAAAGAGACAGAGAGAAGAGAGAGGGGAGAAAGAGAGAGAGAGAGGAGAGAGAGAAGAAGAGGAAAGAAGAGGAGAGGAGAGAAGAAAAGAAAAAGAATTCAAGGCTGGGCAACATATACCCCATTCCATGGAGGAATTCACTACTTGGTAAAAGGGGAAATTCCATGGATTGGTATTTATGTCTGAAGTGTGTGGAATCTCACTGTGAAGGATCAGCATGGCAGCGGGGACCTTTACCTTTGTTTGGGGGAAGCCTGAAAGGCTCCTTGTCATTTATTTGAGCCGCCTCTTAAGAGATGACTCAGATTTTGCCAGATGGGAGAAGGAAGGGAAGCACACAGCAGGGGAGGGGACAGCATGAGCAAAACCCAGGGCAGGCTGGGGTCTCCCTGGGGGAAGGAGGAGAGTTGTGTTCCTGCCCTGCAGTCATGTGGCCACAAGCCCTCAGCAGGCAATAAACCCCTGCCATCTAAAGAGCAGGAGGGTTCCTGAACTTTCCACCATCCCCCTCTCCCTGTCCACAACAGGGGCCTCCCTCAACAGAGTTGGCTGGCCAGACTTCTGTCCACACCGCCTGCCACCTCTATTCCATCAACACGCCTGTGCCTCTCCTAATGAGAGATTAGGATTAGGCGGCCGCCCCCACCAGCCGCCCGCTTTGCCAGGCGCTCGGGGAGCTGAGGCGCCCGAACAGCGCTCAAGCTAGCCATCTCCCACGCAGGTCGCTTGCAACGTCCACGGCCACTCCCTGAAATCCATGGGAACGAGAGTGCGTCACCACGAGCTTGTGAGCAAGAATAGACGTGGGGAGAGGGTCTAGGACAGAAGTCTGCCTCAGAAGGCGTCTCCCAGCGGATGATGGGGAGGCGGGGGTGCTGCATGCGTGTGGGACCCAGGCCATGCGCAGCACGAAGTTTGCTGTGAGGTTGAAGCGTGTGGAGGTGGACCTGGTGGCCGGGTAGAGGGCACGGCAAGCCAGAAGGGATGGCAGGAGTATGGAAAGTGTGTGTCACCCAGAGAGGTTAGACGGAGGATGAGAACAGGTGGTGGGGGAATGAATGAACAGTCACATTTGCCGTCCTCACAGGAATAAATGACATGGGACCGGGCAGAGGGGCGTGGAGGGTGGCCCCCAGCTGACTGTGGGGCCCAGGGCCTCTGACTGCAAAGCTCCCCCCTCCCCAGCTGTGGAGAGACAGGCAGGAGCACCACACCTCCCTCCACCCACCAGAGCTCCTGGCGGTGTGGCTCCCTGGGACAGCCACCTGAACAGGTGTTTCTTGGGCACCCAGTTCTTGGGTTAAGGGGTGCCCCCCTCCCACACTAGCCCCCTTGGGCTGGCTATTAGGTCTGCCCCTTCACCAGGTAGAGCAGGCCAGAGATGAGTTCTGCCAAGGCCATCTGTTCTGAGGGCACAGTGACACCTGGTCTCGAGGCTCCCTGGGATGAGGCAGGCGGTACAAACAGGGGAAACTTGCTGGTCTCAGACTCGGGAGATCTAGGTGCCAGCCGTGGCTCTGTGTGACTGTGTACAGAGCTTCCCCTCTGTACAATAAGGGGGTTTAGACAGATGAGCTTTGGGGGAACTTGCAGCTCAGGTGCAGGATGTGACCAGTGGGCTGCAGCAGGGGGCAGAGAACATCGCTGTAAAACCTGGCAGGGGTGAGGGGGCATGATGGCAGAACTGGGGGGACATTTTAGCCACTCATATCCCCAGCCTAACTGAGACACCAGGAAAGAGTCTCTCTTGATAAGTACATTGTGTGTGGCGGGGCGGTATTGGAAACAGAACCCAGAGGCATTCTACCTTTGAGCTTCACCCCCAGCCTTTTTTATTTTATTTTTAAACAGGATCTCACTAGGTTGCTGAGAGTCTCACTAAGTTGCTGAGGCTGTCCTTGAACCTGTGAACCTCCTGCCTCAGCCTCCCAAGTACTGAGATTACAGGTGTGTACCACCATGCCCAGTTCTGATAAGTACATCTTTGTGGGGAAGGGAGGGAATACTTCCCAGGACCCAAAGCCTCTGCACAATGCCTTTCGTGTTGATGATCAAGACGTCCTTTCTAGGGCCTAAGACCCACTCACATCCATGTCCTCTCCTCCTAGAAGGTTTAGAGAATTTCCTGCATCCTCCTCCTGGCCATCAGTTGTGAACTACAAGCGGGCTTTCAGATCCTACCCCATCCCCTGCTCACCATGCCTTTGTGTCACCAGGCTGCAGACCCTGTCTCTGGTGCTTTCCTTCACCATCGTTCCTTCCAGGGACTGTGGGTGTTGGGGCTGGTTGGCATGCTCAGCTCAGCCTCTTTTTATCTTTGGATTCCATCTCTGGAGCTAATCCTCATCACTCTAGCTGGAGAAAAAGAGCTGGGAAGCAGCCCCAGTCCTCCACACCCCCCAGCTCAGCCTTCTCAGAGCTCAGAGTCTGAGGAGCGAGGCTCTTTCCTTTGGGGATGGGCATTGCTGGCCCCTCAAAGACCCAGGCTTATTAGGAGAATAAGCCAGAAAGAGAAGCAGCAGGTAGTAAGAAGAGATAGGGGGTGAGGACGAAGAGGGTGGCGGGAGAGAGGAAAAATTCCTGTTCATCCAGCAAAGGCATGGGATGGGGACCCACTGAGAGAGAGGAGGGGAAACTGCAGGACACTAGCAAGAATGGGAAGTCTAATTGGACACGTGTGTGTCTGCTTGCCCTCCTCCTCGACCATGGGAACTAATCCAGCCCACTGCAGTCAACCTTTTGGTCAGAGTCCCTATCTTCTTGGGAGCTGTCAGAGTCCCTATCTGTTTGGAAACAGTAGGGCTTCATTTGGAGCCAAAAGCATCTAAAAGGTAAGGTTCAAGGTTGGAGACCTTAGGCCCATCTGTGTGCAAATGAAGGGGAAAGGCTGGGGCTGGGGCAGGTATTGAGTGGGAGGACTGAGAGGGTCTAGGTCTCTGGTCCAAGAAGTCGGTGGGGTCTTCAGGGTGGGCGGTGAACTCTGCCTTAGGAAAGTCCCTGTAATTTGGTGTGGAGTGAGTATGGGAGGTGAGGTGAAGAGACACCTTTTACTCCAGCTGGGGGCTTACCTCTTTGCCAGTCTGAAATAAAAGGAGAGAAGCTACTAGAAATGTGTGCAGCTGGGAGTCGGCAGTGCTACCTGCTGTGGCTGTGTACACACTTGTACACAGACACTTCAACACCCACACTCACTTTTCTCCACCCATCTGCACAAATGTGGGTGAACTATAGGAACATCCATACTCATACCACATATGTGCATTGTCACCAAGGTGCACGCACGTGCTCGAGCACACACACACACACACACACACACACACACACACACACAGGTACAAATATCTAAGGCACTTTCCAGATGCATACATACTCCTACAACCACACACAAAGAACTCTTGTTTTTATTATCATCTGTTTGTTAAAAAAAAAAAAACAAAGCTGCATTTCTATTTTATGAACTAAAGTTCCATTTTTACATTGTATGCCAAATTGTAAGTCCATGTCTCCCAATAGATGAGGTGTTCCTGACAGGGGCTGCTCCTTTTCATTTCTATACCACCAGAGGCAAATCCAGTGCCTGGGACTTAGTAGATACCCCATAAATGTTTGTTGAGTAAATGCATGAATGAGCGATCTTTAAAAAAAAAAAAAAGCAAAACCCACAAGACTCCTGGATGCAGGGATTTCTCTAAGTCTAATTTAGTGACTAACAGTCGTGTTCTGAGTATGTGGTTAAGAGAACATCTGCAGGGATGCAGGAGTGTGTGCTGGGTGTGCAGGGAGGTGCGTCCACAAAGGGCTTTGGTGAGCGTGTCTGTGATGAAGAAGCGGGTCTATGCCGGGGTCTGCGAGCGCTGCAGAGTGAGTTCTGCTATGGATGACGGGAGGGGTGCCGGAGGCGCCTCTAAACACAGCCCAGCCTTTGTTGAGCTTGAGCATGGGGTGAAGGCTCTGAGTAAGTGTGCGTGATGGAAAGGCAGAGTCTGCTGGTGTGTTGAGGGAAGCAGAGTAAGTTTGTGAGCCGATCCCACAAAATGGTTCCCACAGAGCTCAGGCGGCTGCCCTTCCTCCTCTGTCCCGGCCTGCATGCAGAAGCAAGTCAACCCCATGCCATTTCCATGCCCAGGACCCCATGAGGCTCTCAGCTTTCCTGAGTCTGCTGGCCTTGGTGCTGCAGGAGGCAGAGGCAGCTTCTCTCACAAAGAGGGAGAGCAAGAAGAGAGAGGAGCAGAGCCCGGGAGAGAGCGATTCCGATGCCCTTCTGCCTGGGGGGAGCTCCATCCTGAGCCCCGAGGACTACAGCGAGGTCATTGACCTGAGCAACTATGAGGAGGTTGCAGACTATGGGAACCAGCTCCCTGAGGTGAGGAACCTGACTGGGAGTCCTGCAAGAAACAGGGGCTGAGCATGGTAATGCATGCTTGTAATCCTAGCACTCGGGAGGCTGAGACAGGAGGATCACAGGTTCAAGGCCAGCTTCAGCAACTTAGTGAGATCCTGTTTTTGTTTTTGTTTTGTTTATGGCATTAGGGATTGAACTCAGGGGCATTCTACCTCTGAGCTAAACCTCCCAACCCTATTTTTTATTCTTTATTTTGAAACAGAGTCTCACTAAGTTGCAGAGGGCCTCACTAAGTAGCTGAGGCTGGCCGTGAACCTGCTATCCTCCTGTCTCAGCCTCCCAAGTACTGGGATTACAAGTGTGTATCACCACACCTGGCTGAGACATGTCTTAAAATAAAAAATAAAAAGGGCTGGTGGTGTAGCTCAGAGGTAGAATGCCCTGGGTTCAATCCTCAGTACCAAAAAATAAATAAATAAATGGGAAAAAAAAAAAGAAAAGGAAAGAAGGAAGGAAGGAAGGAAGAAAGGAAGGAAGGAAGGAAGGAAGGAAGGAAAAAAGAAAGAAAGAGGTCAGGGCCTGGACCCTCTCTACCTGCCCCTTGAGCAGTCACTCTAGCCTCCAGCTCTCTCTATAAGGGGCAAATTCTTGTCCCTCCATAGGAACTTGCCACTTACGGGATACTAAGAAAGAGAGCACAAACCTCCCATTTATTTGTCTGATGGTGGCAAACTTGGTAGTCCCCCCTCCCCTAATGAGGGGATGTCACACATCCCTCCCCAGGGCCATTGAGTAGCATCATCAGCAAAGCCCTCATATTCTCCCTAGAAAAGGAAATGCCACTTGTGTCCCTCTCCCTAGACTGTCCTCCAGTCTGAAGCCTCTGCTGTGTGTGCTATGAGCTGGTCAGTGTGGAGCAAGGGAGGAGCCAGGTTCGGACTGTGGCGCGTTTGTGTAGTGGAGATGCAGAACCTCATGCTCTCTAAGGTCCCGCCTTGCTTACTCTGCTCTCCCTCCTTCCTCCTTTTCCACGGTGACTCTGCAAGTTTGAAATTGGCCAGAGTTCGGTCATTTCTCAGGCAAAAACCTATCATGTGCTATGTCTCCAGGTTCAGGTGACCAGCCTGGCTCCTCCAACCAAGGTCAGTCCCACCCAGAGCACTATGGCTCCACGGACACCCTCATCAAACCCCATGATGCCCAGGCCTACTATGCCCAGCCAACCGGGCTCCCCAACCAGCCTTGGTAAGTACACAGTCAAATGGTCACAGTATCCAAAGTTTATGGGCCACATGGCCATGAGGCAGCACCAGGAGGTACCAAAGTGGAGTGTGGTCAGGGGTAAGGGTGGAGTGTCCAGGCCTCCTTTACCAGCTGGGAGAGGAGGGGAGAGAGCCACGGGGGAAAATCCAAAAGTAGAGGCTGGCTGCCTCTAATGCTTTTGCATGAGTGCACAAATTGGATAAGAAGCCAAGCAATGCAGGAACTCCCCGTGCCCTAGCAAAGCCACCCTACCTTAATTAATAGCCTCACTCGGAGAGCAGGTTGAGTGGTAATTAGATTAGAGGCAATTAAAAGCCTGTAGAGAAGAATAAATGACTTTGTGGCTGTCACTTGGCATGGGGGCAAATGAAGCAGTCAACCTGCTTTCAGCTTCCAGTTCACCTCCTTGGCAGCTAGCTCTCGTTCCTCCCCTCAAGTCTTCCTGGAGTCTGGGGTGCTGGTACCCCTGGCAGTGAGGGCTCAGTACTCAGCTGAGGATTAGAAACTGGGGCAGAGGAGAGATGCAGCTCATTCTGGATTTGTTTGTACTCGGCATCCCTGCTCTCCTCTTGGGGTGTTTTCTCTGGTGGACCTGGGGTACTGGGCATCAGCCAGAGGCAATTAAAGGAATCCATGACCTCTCAGAGCCAGAACCTCAGCTGGACCTGCTGTTCAAGGCCTTGGGATATGAAGGGAGTCACACACACACACACACACACACACACACACACACACACACACACACTTCACCCGCCCTTCATCTTCACCTGCCCTTCCTGGTCAACGTTGGCAGAGAAGAGCTACTGCTTCATCTTGGGGCCATTACTGCTACCAAGGTGCTTCCTCATATGGGGCGGATACTGGCCTCCCACAGGCCTCTGTGTCTTGTGCTGGCAAGGGGCAGAAACACTTGTACTGTTCAGTTGTACGAGTGAGTAGTCTTCCCAACATGTTAGAGCCAGCCTGAGTGGGGTGGCCTGGCCTTAGCTTCATGACCACTGGATGCAGAGATGGCATCACGAACTGAGAACAGGGGAGAACTGCTTCCGATTGGAAAATTGGGGTGCTGATGCCATAATAAGAGGAAACGGGTGCTGGGCAGGCAGGATCCACTCCACCTGGCTTCATTATGCTTCTTGGAGCCCCAGGGAACATGCCCAACTCCTCTTCCCTAGGACAGCCGGCAGATCCAGCAGCCACTGGCTGTTCCCCTCAATTCTGGCTTCGTTTAATCTTCACTGTACCTTTTGGTGCCAGAGAAGAGCCCTATGGAGAAGATACCAGTAGGTGCCCTAGAAATACCCACATAGAACCAAGAAAACCAGGGTCTGATGAAAGCACTGAGTAGTAACTGAGGTCTTCCTGGGTCCAGGGGTGAGTGACAGAGGAGCCCATCATACCATCTGGTGCATCTTGCCAGCTGATTCTGGGCAGCAACCCACAGGCCACCAAGATGAAACAGAGGGCCACAGCTCAGATACTCCCTGCGACAAGGACCACTTGCTGCAGAGACTGGAGGGCATCTGACCAAGGATCTCCCTTTGTTTTGTCTTCTGCCTGGGCCAGGCCTGCCCACCTGCTTGGTCTGTGTGTGCCTCAGCTCCTCTGTGTACTGTGATGACACTGACCTGGAGAACATCCCTCCCCTTCCCCGGATGACCACCTACCTGTACGCCCGCTTCAACCACATCAGCCACATCAGGGCCGGAGACTTCAAAGGGCTGAGTATGTATGTCATACCCTGAGAAGAGGGGAGGGGTCCAGGCAGAGGGAACCTTCAGGGTCCTTTCTCTTGTATCTGGCCACAC